>RCUC01099600.1:0-28296 GCA_003697995.1 Taxidea taxus jeffersonii | reverse complement strand
AGAGAGAGAGGAGGAAGCAGGCTGTCCGCAGAGCAGAGAGCCCGATGCGGGGCTCGACCCCACAACCCTGGGATCATGACCCGAGCCGAAGGCAGCGGCTTTAACCCACTGAGCCACCCAGGCGCCCCTATCTCTTTTTCTACCAATTTGTCTAGCTAGGATTTCAATACTATGTTGAATGTTTAGAGTAAGTTTGAATTCTTAGCAGTATAAATCCTATATCTCCATTTCCTTGTACAAGTTACTGGAGGTTTACTCTATGCCTTTGGTGGAGTCATACTTCACTGATTCTTTATAATCTTTAAAGCTTTGCATAGGTGTCTATAAATTTGAAGAGGTGGTCATGTCTTCCAGAATTTATATGTTGAACTTTGGTAAGTATGGACCTTCACCTGCAAGTGAGGACATGGTAGAGTGCTCTGGTGCAGGGTGCCAAGTGTAGGACATGTAGTTGCTTCAGGTCTAGGGGGTGGATGACAACTCTTGGATCAGGCCTTGGCCTGTACATTATGAGCAGTTTTGTGGTCTTTGGTGAGTGCTCCTAGGCATTCACATATGCTGCAAGGGCTGTTGGGGTTCTCAGCATCTCCTCCTGGTCCATCAGCTAGGGACCAGAGTAAGCAGTGGTAGTGGCCAGACTCTGTCATATGGACATACTCATTTGCAGGTGCCTGTGTTGTGGCAGGGTCCAGTTGCTAACACATGTGTAGTGGTGAGTGCCAGGGTAGGCAGCAAGGGCCAGCCAAGAACATGTGCACTGGCAGCTGTGGGGATCCTATCTGTTGTTCATTACTGTGTTGGTAGTATCTTGCCCTGGACACATAGCAGTGTGGAGGTTAATGATGGGGATTTGGCCAGAGGGTATTCAGGTGCATTGCTGGAGTGGCTAGGTGCAGGTGAACCTAGTGATACAGGACAGTGACATATGATAGAGCTTGCTCTGGCCCATATACCGCTATAGGAGCCTTGGGTATGGAAGTGGTCTAATGTAGCTGCAGGATCTTGCCATGGTGTGCACACAGCAGTTTAGGCTGGTGACAGATGTTTAGCCAACAGCATATAAGTACACAGCTGGAGGAGCTATCCCTGAGCACCTGCATGCTGGTGAGTGTCAGCTACAAGAATCTAAGTTGGTGTGTTGCACAAAGCCAGGGACTTTGGCGGGCTTCTGGTGGAAGGTGGGTGGGAAGACTTAAGATGACTGGTATCAACAAGTATAAACACCTGTGGGTCTGAGGCTAGTGATATTTGCAGGGATATGCTACAGCCACAGGGGCTGTTGGTTTCTTTAGTAGTGAAAGCTACTGATGTTTGCTGAGCAGTCAGTGGGAAGGTGGTTGTTCCTGCTGTATAGCTCCTGTTGGTAGCCTCTGCTTTTTTTCGTTGTTCCTAGCCATCTCTTTGTGTCTCAGCTTTGCCATTCCCTGTTGGGGGTAAAACCAAAGCAGATCCTTGATTCTCCATGCAGTGCCCCAAAGGGCTGGGGAAACTGGTTACTTACCTCACTCTCACTTTCCTGGTGAGGAGAACTCTCTATCTAGGGAATTCCCTCTTGACACTGAGCAGTGCCTGCTCAATATGTGGAATGGTACAGGCAAATTGAAGCTGTTCATCCTTCCCTTTTTGCACAGTTATTCTCTAGCTTTCAGCCACCATGTGCTGAAGTTTCTTAAGTGACCTCCAAAGCTCTCCCAAAGTTGTTTTTGTTTATAGGTAGCTATCTAATGGTTGCTCTTTGTTGTGGGGGCCAGCGGGTGGAGTCTGCTACTCTACCATCTTTGTGACATCACTACCCTTGAATCAAAAATGTACTTCTTCTGGGGTGCCCTGGTGCCTCACTTGGTTAAACATCCATCTTGATTTCAGCTTGGGGTTGTGGGGTCAAGCCCCATGTTGGCCTCTGTTCTGGGCTTGGGATTCTCTCTCTCTCTCTGGTCCTCCCCATACCCATTTTCTCTCTCCCCCACTCCTAAAAAAAAAAGAAATTAACAGGGTTCCTGGGTGGCTCAGTTGGTTAAGCATCTGCCTTCAGCTCAGGGCATTATCCCAGGGTTCTGGGATCAAGCTCAAAATCCAGCTCTCTACTCAGCAAGGAGTCTGCTTCTCTCTCCCTCTGTCTGCCACTCTACCTGCTTGTGCTCTGTCTGTCAAATAAATATATAAAATCTTTAAAAAAGAAAAAAAAAATTTTACTTCTTCTGTGAACTTAGTTAAATCCCAAGTTTTCTTACCTTGTTTATGCTTCTTTTCACACATTGTACTTCCTGCCAGGTAGTGATTGATCACTTATCAGCCATCTCATGGATTTGAAAACAATTACGTTCTTTTTCTAGGTCTCCAAAGCCAATTACTTCATTTTCTTTAACTATTTCCTAAAAGACATACTTAGCTGAATACTCGTATTCTTTCCTCCACACACCCCCGTACCTAAATAGAGTTCTTTTCTTTCCAGTTAAACTTTGAGATATGATACTGGAAGTGTTTCATTTACTCAACAAAAAATTATTTGCAACCTATTATATGCAAATCTCAGAAATCTATTCTATATAATGTAATTATGATCTGGGTATTCCATCTGAGGCACTTAAATACTTTATGCTTTGTTGTAGTTGGTTTCAGTAGGTAGATAAACTTCATAGTAGCACACAGTCAGTTCTTTTTTTTAAGATTTTATTTATTTATCTGAGAGAGAGCATGAGAGGGGAGAAGGTCAGAGGGAGAAGCAGACTCCCCACAGAGCTGGGAGCCCAGTGCGGGACTCGATCCCAGGACTCCGAGATCATGACCTTAGCCGAAGGCAGTGGCTTAACCAACTGAGCCACCCAGGTGCCCCATACACACAGTCAATTCTAACGTCATGGTCTTGCAAAATATATCCAGAATTCTATCCACTCATTTGTTTTGCTGTGTTAAGTTATGCATAACTTCTCTGTCCATATGAATTTTCTTATCTAAGTTTTTTTTATGTTTATTAACATTTAATAAAATAGTGGTTAAAAAAATGAGCAGCCCACAAATAAGAGTATATTTACAGGTTAACACTTGAGTGCTGAGTTGATTTAGAACTTTCCACTCCAGAACTTAACGTATGTATGCCTGACAGATTGTGACACTTACTCCTTATTATTATTAGTGCATAAAAACATGAGTAAATATTTCTGGGAAATCATTCTTAACTATTATTTATTTTTTATATTTAAGATAATATAAATATCCTGTTAGCACAGAATTTGATTGGCATTAATGTTTCTTGGTAATAATGTAGGCAGGCTGGGTCCTTGGACCCAGAGAGGGTTCCCATAGGACCATCCAGCCGGGTCCTTGACTTTGCACTGGATAGAAAATAAATGCAAGCTAGGAAGTGAAAACAGAGTTTATTAAATAGCATAAGTGGCAGGCAGAGTAGCAGACAGAATATCTGGGAGTTCAGAGAGGAAAGGAGAATGAGTCTCAGCACATGGGGTTAGGTGATTATATTGGAAAGAGGTTAAGGGTATGTTTTCTCTCAAGGATCCAGGGTAGGGTCCAGTCAGAGGCAAGTAACAAATGAATAATAGATTTATTTTATAAATCATCGAAGGTAGGGGTTATTGATGCCAGCACTGGCCGAGATTTGTTTGCAGCTAATAGCCTGGAATGTGTTTGGGGTCCAACTCTTAGATGTTACCTCATGTTTGGGGGACTAGGACAAAACTCCAAGAATGATTAACTTTCTTGTTTCCCACTTAGGATGGGAACATAGCTTCTTTGGTTTATTCAGATGCAGAATATCAAAAGTAAATGGGGCCTAGCAGAACAACAGCAGAGATGGAACCTTTCTAAAAATGGAGTCTCTTCAGCTTCTTCTCTCACTAATAGGTCACTTGGTATTTATTAGGTCTTTATATTCTTATTTGATTACATGTCACTACAAACACAAAAGGCTATTCAAATTCATATTAGCTGTGATATCTGAAATGGAAGTGTTGAGACTCAGAGCTTCAGTCATTTTAATAAGTTAACATAGATCCTAGTGTCTGATAACTCTGAAGAGCCAACTTTTTAATAAAACTTCTAAAGACACCAAAAAAAATCCACTTTAAAAATGGGCAGAAGACATGAAGAGACATTTCTCCAAAGACAACAGATGCCCAACAGACAGATGAAAGGATGTTCAGTATCAATCATCAGGGAAATGTAAATCAAAACTACAATGAGATACCACCTCATACCAGTCAGAAGGGCTATAATCATCAACACAAGAAACAACAGGTATTGGTTGAGGATATGGAAAGAGGGGAACCCTCTTGCACTGTTGGTGGGAATGCAATCTGATGTAGCCACTCTGGAAAGCAGTATGGAGGTTCCTCAGAAAGTTAAAAATAGAACTACCCTATGATCTAGCCATTGCACTATTAGGTATTTACCCAAAGAATACAAAAACTCTAATTCAGAGGGATCTAAGTACCCCATTTATTGCAGCATTATTTACAACAGCCAAATAATCAAAGCAGCCCAGGTATCCATTGACAGATAAATAGAAAAGAAGATATGGTATATACACAGTGGAATATTATTCAGCCATAAAAATGAATGAAATTGGGACACCTGGGTGGCTCAGTTGGTTAAGTAGCTGCCTTTGGCTCAGGTCATGATCCCAGCGTCCTGGGATCAAGTCCCACATCGGGCTCCTTGCTAGGTGGTGAGCCTGCTTCTCCCTCTGCCTCTGCCTGCCACTCTGTCTGCCTGTGCTCGCTCCTGCACGCTCTCTCTATCTGACAAATAAATAAATAAAATCTTAAAAAAAAAAAAAAGAATGAAATCTTATCATTTGCAATAACATGGATGGATCTAGGCTAAGTGAAATAAGCCAGTCAAAGAAAGACAAATACCATAGAATTTCACTCATATGTGAAAAGAGACAAAACAAAAGTACAAAAGAGAAAAAAAAAGACGAAAAACAGACTCTGAACTATAGAGAACAAAGATGGTTACCATAGGGGAGGTGGGGAGGAATGGGTGAAATAGGCAAAAAGGAACAAGAGTACACTTACTTGACGAGCACTGAGTACTATATGGAATTTTTAATCATTATACACCAGAAACTAATATAACACTGTATATTAACTACACTGGAATTAAAATTTTTTTAAAACTTCTAAAGAGTAATTTTTTATTGCTTGTTTTTGTCCAAATCATATTAGTCCTAAATGTTTTTCAATGTTATTCTGAAAACATAGATTGAAAACAAAACATTCAGTATTATTACTAATTTGAAACTCAAGGAATACTTTCTACTTTAATTTGTAAAGCTTTTTAGAGCTCTGGGTCAAATCTTCATTAAGTTATATTTTTACATTTTAGTTAGTCCTTTTAAGAGAATATAATATTAAGCCAGTAAGATAGGTCTAGATAACAAAGAATTACTTAGCCCACAATGTCAGTGATATGTGCCACTGTTGAGAAACCCTGCTCTAGGGTTTACACAGTGTACCTTCACATAATGTTATATTCATGTATAGTGTAAGAACTTTACAACAGTGAACATTTCCTCCCTTCCTCTGTGCTATTGTTGTTAGTACTCCCACATGGGAATTCCTTCTAGGCTCGCTCAGAAAATTAATGCTTTTCCAGAGTCTAGGAAAAATGAGTTGAGAAATTGGGAAAACAGAAAAAAGTACTCTAATTCTTCTGTGATATTTAAACCTTATCAACATGGAGATCTTAGTGGTTCATAGAATCTACTGATGTCAAGTTGCAAGCAAGAGCAGAAGATGATGATATGTGAAGTTGAAAGTTAAGTTTGACATTTCCAGGAACTGGGACAAGGTGGTCATGATCTAATCAGTTATTCTTGCTTGTAACTGTTGCCATGTGGTTTGTGGCCTTGTGTACTGTAAACAGGAAGTTATTCTTGCAAATAAAATACTAATATGCTAATGTGCTTAGTATACTTAATACAAACTCTGAGTGGTATTGCAGGAAATAAAAAATATTGGTAGCAATGTGGTATTCAAGAACAATTTTCCTTTTGTTGTATACACCTTACTTTCTAAGTTATGAGGTTCTCCACTGCTGATAATGATTTGGAAGCACACCTCTGTCCTAGCGATTGGACCTCTCTAGTGTATCACCTAGTGTGGCAGTTATTGCTACTACTACACCTGAGCAAGCCTTCTAGATTGCTTGTCTGTACTGTTTTTTTTTTTTAAAAAAAAAAAAAAGATTAATTTATTTGAGAGCAAGAGAGAACATGAGCTGGGGAAGGAGCAGATGGAAAGGGAGAGACATACTCCTCACTGAGCAAGGAACCTGATCCAGGGGGTTGATCCCAGGACCCTGGGATGATGACCTGAGCCAAAGGCAGGAGCTCAACCAACTGAGCCACTCCAGCATCCCCGTTAAATGGTTCTTGTGGCGTATAGTCAAAATTTCAAGAGTGTGTGTACTTAAGATTATAATATTTTCTGAAGATGATTCTTTTTTTTTTCTTTTTTTTTATTTAAGCTTTTTTTTATTTAAACATATAATGTAACCCCACCACCCTCTCCCCCCCACCCCCCTCAGTTTGTTTTATGACATTAAGAGTCTCTTTTGGTTTCTCTCCCTCCCGATCCCATCTTGTTTCATCTTTTCTTTTCCTACCACCTTAACCCCCACCCCCGTTGCATCTCCACTTCCTCATATCAGGGAGATCATGTGATAGTTGTCTTTCTCCAGTTGACTTATTTCGCTAAGCATAATACGCTCTAGTTCCATCCATGTCGTTGCAAATGGTAAGATTTCATTTCTTTTGATGGCTGCATAGTATTCCATCGTATATATATACCACTTCTTCTTTATCCATTCATCTGTTGATGGACATCTAGGTTCTTTCCATAACTTGGCTATTGTGGACATTGCTGCTATAAACATTCGGGTACACGTGCCCCTTCGGATCACTACGTTTGTATCTTTAGGGTAAATACCCAGTAGTGCAATTGCTGGGTCATAAGGTAGCTCTATTTTCAATTTTTTGAGGAACCTCCATGCTGTTTTCCAGAGTGGTTGCACCAGCTTGCATTCCCACCAACAGTGTAGGAGGGTTCCCCTTTCTCCACATCCTCACCAGCATCTATCATTTCCTGACTTGTTCATTTTAGCCATTCTGACTGGTGTGAGGTGGTATCTCATTGTGGTTTTGATTTGTAGTTCCCTGATGCCCAGTGATGTGGAGCACTTTTTCATGTGTTTGTTGGCCATCTGGATGTCTTCGTTGCAGAAATGTCTGTTCATGTCCTCTGCCCATTTCTTGATTGGATTGTTTGTTCTTTGGGTGTTGAGTTTGCTAAGCTCTTTGTTGATTTTGGATACTAGCCCTTTATCTGATATGTCGTTTGCAAATATCTTCTCCCATTCTGTCAGTTGTCTTTTGGTTTTGTTGACTGTTTCCTTTGCTGTGCAAAAGTTTTTGATCTTAAAGATGATTCTTAATTCTCTTAACGTCTATGATAGGAGTGCTCTGTAATCAAATTCTAGTTTGTTTCTTCCAGCTGCAATCTGAATCACTGAACAATGGAAAATGTCCCTAATAATTTACCATATGTGTGTCTATATATTTATTTAAGAAATGCACATTCTTTCATCCATAGACAAGTGAGAACTTGAGCTCTGGAATGTAGCAAACAAAATTTCACATATATAATTCCAACTCTTATCGCCTTCCTACTTTGGCAAGTTATACTCTCTGAACTTCATATTCCTCATTTTAAAAATGAGTATAACAGAGGCAAGGAGGATGAGGAAAAAAATGATTATAAAAACAACAGTAAAGGGACGCCTGGATGGCTCAGTTGGTTGAGCGGCTGCCTTCGGCTCAGGTCATGATCCCAGCGTCCTGGGATCGAGTCCCACATCGGGTTCCTTGCTCGGCAGGGAGCCTGCTTCTCCCTCTGCCTCTGCCTGCCTCTCTGTCTGCCTGTGCTCACTCTCTCTCTAACTAATAAATAAATACAATCTTAAAAAAAAATAAAAACAACAGTAAAATAATGAAAGCAATCAATGCTTGGAAAATTCAGAAAAAATGTTACAAAAATGCTTGGAAAGGGTAAGTCTTAGCTTGCTGGGTATATTAGTAGCATTTGAGAAATATTAGCCCTTATTATAACTGCCCTATACAAAAAGTAGTCCATAATTCTGGACGAGTAGTTATCTACGTCTTGAATTCTTTCTTTAGATGATTTTTAACCTGACTTGGTATAGAATAGTGATGTTTCTGAATGTTACCAGTAATTGTCTTGCTTTCTAACTGTAGCAAACTGAGATATTTATCTTCACCTTGAAAATTCTGTCAGTATTCTCATTTAACTACACACAGTTTGTTTTGCTTTAGGTCAGAGATGCGTGAGAGTGGAAGACATGGCAGAGAACTTGAAGAACATTTCTGCTTTTTAGCACTTCCTCAGAATGATGTGGCTGAAATATATCAAAATGGGATAAGTACCAGAACATCTACATTGAAGATATTAGGAAATCCTCTTCTTGGAATTTATGTATTTAGACATGTTGATGTTGCTTTGAATTATGCTCATAGTAGAAGCATTACTGTAGAAAGTATTATAATTTTTAAGGTAGGTAGCAGAAAACAATTATTAAATATTATACTCAGTTACTTTAAATTGACCTGAACATATTCTCCTTTCCGTATGAATTATTATGTTTTAAGTTGTATTATATAAAATAAATAGTATATATATATTACTTACATCATCATCATTTGAAATTTTCCCCTATTTCTGACTTTAGTTGGGTATGTGACATAAAACAAAACTCCAAGTAAGCAAACACAGCCTGTATCATCTTTGTCTTTCCAATTTACATCTTTTTCTGTCTTAAACAACCCTTCTTCTCTTTTTTGTTCTGACCATAATTAATATCAGTGTTTTAAGTGTTTTTCTCCAAAACGTTGATTATAGTAATTCCGGCTTATGCAAAAGTACTAAACTCTTAATCTTTATTTTAGCCAATAATATTATACAATGTTAATTTCTTTTTGTTTTAATTTTTTATTGAAGTATAGTTGACATACATTATATGTCACATTAGTTTCAGGTTACAACATGACAATGTTTCTTAGTTCTCATAATTTTGCCATGCTTATATAAGATGTTAACTTTAGGAAAAACTGGATACAAGTATCTAGGACCTCTGAATTAGTTTCCCAACTTTTCTGAAAGTTTAAAATTACTCAAAATTGAAAAGAAATAAGTCTTACCAAATCTTAAGCATCAACTAACTGGTTAAGATACATTTTTATGGTTAATTGTAGCTTTGCCAGGACTACTGAAATTACACTACGGGTAGGCAGGATCCTCAGGTTTGTAACATAGGATGGGTACATATAAACCCAGTGCTTCCTTTGGAATAATTCCTTATGTGTTTAGGCTTCTAATATTATCGAATTCGTAAGGCACAATTTCTATATTAAAAAGTAATACAGGGGTGCCTGGGTGGCTCATTGGGTTAAAGCCTCTGCCTTCAACTCAGGTCATGATCTCAGGGTCCTGGGGTTGAACCCTGCATCGGGCTCTCAGCAGGGAGCCTGCTTCCTCCTCTCTCTGCCAGCCTCTCTGCCCACTTGTGATCTCTCTCTGTGTGTCAAATAAATAAAATCTTTAAAAAATTAAAAAATAAAATAAAGTCTTTGCTGGTCTTGTATGTAATAGTTTCTAATTGTTGGTTCGATTTTTTCTTTCATAGTTACTGCTGAGTTTAAACATTCTGCATATATTTATTAACGATATTTAGTGAGGGGTGTTTGGCTGGCTCAGCAGGTGGAGTGTTTGATTCTTGATCTTAGGCTTTTGAGTTCCAAGCCTACATTGGACATGGAGCTTACTTTAAAATTAAAAAAAAATTTTTAATTAAAAAAACAATAGTTACTCATTTATACCCTTTTTTCTAGTTGATTTATAAACATCAGTTCATTAAAGTATATTTTGAATGTACTTTCAATTATATTTTATCACTTAATGTTCCTTTTTTAAAAAATAAACTTTTTATATTGGAATAAATTTAAATTTACAGAAAAGTTACAAAAATGGTACAGAAAGTTCCTGTATACATTTCACTTACTGTCCCCCTAATATTAGCATTTCACATTGCTATAACACTTTCATCAAAATTAAGAAAATAGCATTGTATATGTCAGTTCTATTTCAGTAAGAAAATAAAAATAATAAAATGAAAAGGCTAACATTTGTTCAGTACCGTTAACTAAACTACAGACTTTATTTGGATTTTGCCTGTTTTTCTACTATTTTTTTCTCTTCCAGGACCCAAATGCAGGATACCATATTACATTTAGTATTGTATTTTAGTATTTTAATTTTGAATGAGTGTATTATTATATTGAAAAATAACAGTAATAGAATTGTTGACTTTAAACAAAATGTGCACTTGTCCTATTGTACTTTCTTCCACCTTTTATGAGTTAATTATGTTCATGGTTTTATTTCAATATTTTATTTATTTATTTGAGAGAGAGGGTGCACAAACGGGGTGATAGGAACAGAAGGAGAAGAACAAGCAGACTCTGTGTTGAGCACAGAGCCAACATGAGGCTGGATTCCAAGACCCTGGTTCATGACCTGAGCCAAAGGGAGATGCTTAACCAACTGAGTCACCCAGGCTCTTCTTGTTTTGTTTTCCATACACAGCCACCTAAGTATTCCTCAGTGTATCCTACTCAGTGCCAGTATCTTCACCCTGATCCAAATTAATATGTTAATATTATATGTATATGATATGTCTTAGTCTTATTTCATTTTTTAATTTTTTTTATTTTAATAATAGTATAGTTAACATACAGTGTTATTTTAGTTTCAGGTACAATACACTGATTCATAAGGTCCATATATTACTCAGTGCTCATCAAGATACGTGTACTCAGGGGCACCTGGGTGGCTCAATTGGTTAAGCATCTGATTCTTAATTTCAGCTTAGGTCTTGATCATGAGTTGGTCATGAGTTCCAGCCTTGCATTTGGACACCATACCTCTCCCCCTCCGAAAAAAAGATGGGTACTCTTAATCCCCTTCACCTATTTCACCCACTCCCCCCCCCGCCAATCAGTAGTTTGTCTTTTAGTATACTCATTTGTTTTTGATGTACAAATAAATGTTTTGGAATATTTTATAGTTTTATGTTTTTGGTTTATGGGTTCTTGGCATATATGCTTAGAAAAGAATTCTTACTTTGAGGTTAGATAGTGACTTATTTCTTTCTACAGTGTTTACATTACTTAAATATTTAACTTATTTGGCATTTATTTTGGTCTATGTATTGAGAAGGCAATTTAATTTTTTCTGTTGTCTCATACCATTTGTTGTTTTTGCTTCACTTATTTCAAATGGTAGCTTTAACATTACACTATGTTTTTATAGATTCTTGTACTTATCTGGGCCTTTTTATTTTGTTCATTTTCTCCCTCTGCCTTTTTTGTGGCAGTACCATCCTTTTAAAACACACTTAGGGGTTCCGGAGTGGCTCAGTTGGCTGAGTGTCCATCTTTTGATTCTGACTCAGTTAATGATCTTAGTATCCTGAGATATGGAGTCCTTCCTCAGGCTCTGTGCTGGACGTAGAGCTTGCTTGGGATTCTCTCATCTCTCTCTGCCCCTCCCCTGATATCACTTTCTCTCTCTCCTCTCAACATTAAAAAACAAAACAAAAACATTTAATACCTTGGAAGTTCAAGTCACCTCCCCTCTTCCATCATTCTCTTATCTCTGACCCAACATTTTTTTTCTTAAAACAATTTTTTCAGGTGCCTGGGTGGCTCAGTTGGATAAGCAACTGCCTTCAGCTCAGATCATGATCCTGGAGTCCTAGGATAGAATCCCACATCAGTCTCCCAGCTCCATGGGGAGTCTGCTTCTCCCTCTGACCTCCTCTCTCATGCTCTCTCACTCTGTGTGTGTGTGTCTCTCTCTCAAATAAATCTTTAAAAAAATTTTTTTCAAAATTTTCTGGGCTATTCTTATTTTTTGTTGTCCAAATAAGTTTTTAGACTAAAATTCATTTCTACAAATAGATCTCCTAAAATTTTAGTTACAATTACTATAACCTTAGAGTTTAATTTAGAAAGGGGATTGACATGATTAATAATAAGTCATCCTGTTCATCTGGGATGTGGATTATCTCTCCATTATTATTTGTGTCTTTAGAAAAGATTTAGCCTTACTTTATGTTCTAGCATGAGAGTTTAAAATGTTCTGGTATATTTGTATTTTTATGGACCTTCTTTTTTCTTTTTTTTCTTATTAGGTTCTCTTTGGGAAAGTGAAGAAAATTCAGCCTTCGGTAGATAAAAACAAAGTTTCTTTGGATCCTTCTCCTAACTTTGATTGCCATATGTCCAGAAGCATACCTTCTCTGAAAGATACCATTGAGTTACAAGCCTACAATTCAGCGGTATATTAACTTTTTGGATCATTTGACTATTTGGAAGTGACATGCTTCACACTATATGATACATGACTTAAAACAGCTTCTCAAAATATTAAATGAAAATCTCTTAATTTATTCAAACAATAAGACCTTAAATAAATAGGGACGCCTGGGTAGCTCAGTTGGTTAAGCGGCTGCCTTAGGCTCAGGTCATGATCCCAGGGTCCTGGGATCAAGCCCCGAGTCAGGCTCCCTGCTCAAGGGAGTCTGCTTCTCCCTCTCCCTTTGCCTGCTGTCCCCCTGCTTTGTTCTCTCTCTGTCAAATAAGTAAATAAAATCTTTTTTTTAAAGACCTTAAATAAATAGTGAAAGCTGCTTTAATATTTGTGATCTAGGAATGTTAGTAAAGAAGTTTCCAAATTTGCATTTAACTAGTTAGTGTTCAGAATACAGTGGATGGTTTCTTTTATTTAGTTGTTCCATAGATTGATTCCTAACTGGCAAAAATACCAACTTTTTTATAACAAGCTCTTTTTTTTTTTTAAGATTTTATTTATTTATTACTTAGAGAGCGAGCACAGGCAGACAGAGAGGCAGGCAGAGGCAGAGGGAGAAGCAGGCTCCCTGCCGAGCAAGGAGCCCAATGTGGGACTCGATCCCAGGACACTGGGATCATGACCTGAGCCGAAGGCAGCCGCTCAACCAACTGAGCCACCCAGGCATCCCTATAACAAGCTCTTTTGAAATAATGTTGATCATCTCTACTTTGCAACAGGAGAAAGACGTATTCATCATTACATGTGAAACACTAATTTTCTTTCATAAATTGCTAAGACAGTAGACCATTCATTCATCTTCTGTAGAAGATTAAATTATATGTAATAGACATTGAATATCAGCATATATATGATGAAATGAAGATAAATTTTCTAGAAGTATATACATGCTTCCAAATGTAAAATGTATTGAGCTATTACTTTTTTTTAAAGATTTTATTTATTTATTTGACAGATATTGAGGGAGAGATCACAAGTAGGCAGAGAAGCAGACAGAGAGAGAGGAGGAAGCAGGTTCCCCACCAAGCAGAGAGCCCGATATGGGGCTCGATCCCAGATCCAGAGATCATGACCTGAGCTGAAGGCAGAGGCTTAACCCACTGAGCTACCCAGGTGCCCCGAGCTATTATTATTTTTGTAATTATCTTTTTCTTCCAACTAAAACACTATAGGTGTTCATAGCATATGCAAAGCATTGAACTTTTAGTGGAAAAATACTTGGTTGTTTAAAACAGACTGTTTAAACAGACTGCTGCTCCCCACATTGATACCCTACCAAGTAAAATATATGTGGTTGGGGGAAAAATTTATACTTTAAAAAGTCTAGAGGGGTACCTGGGTGGCTCATGGTCATGGTCCTGGGGTCCTGGAATCTATCCCTGAGTCGAGCTCCCTTCTCGGCAGGAAACCTGCTTCTCCCTCTCCCTCTCCTCCTGCTTCTTTTGTTCCCTCTCTCACTGTCTCTTTGTAAATAAATAAATAAATAATCTTTTGAAAAATAAATAAATTTCAAAAAATAAATTAATAAATAAATTTCAAAATCTAAAGTTGAAGATGGGGAGAAGAGGTTTGTATATGGAAGCCAGTGAATGAATAACATCATGCAGTTACATAGCTTTTTAAATGTGAGCTTATTCAATTCTGCTAACACTAATTAGCTCAAAAATGTTCTTTTATCTTCTTCTTTATCTTTCAGGTATACTTCTATGAATACAATGTTCTTTCAAAGCCAGTAGATAAACCGAGGCAGTGTCTTCCATATGCAATATTAACAGTAAAATTTATTGGCCAAAAAGTAGATAATGGACACCTTATGACATCTTTGAGATTCCTCTCAACTGGATTTCCCAAGAGGGCTGGTAAGATACATATATTACTCTGCTTCAGTAGCATTTGTCCTGGTCTTGGAACTTCCGAGTATTATTTTCTAATACATTATGAATCTGTAAGAATAATAGTTGTGCTTTCACCTATTTTTTTATTTTATGTATCTAGAATTATAATGCAAATATTTTTGTGACTCCTTTTGGTCAGTATTAATGTTTGTGAGATTATTCTATGCTCATGAGTATACCTGTAGTTTTTTCATTCTTATATATGTATTTACATGTTATTCCACTTGTTGATTACACAGTATTCCTCTGGGGATATTTGGATAGTTGCCAGTTTTCTTCATATTACAAATATTGCTATATTAAACCTTTATCTGTCTCAATGCATATGTGCAAGAGTTTTTGCATAGAATATTATATATCCACATCAGAAATGTTCAACTTAACCCAAAGAAGATATCCATTAGTTTTCGAAAGCAGTTGCATCAGGTTACATAATTACCCTATGTCCTTGCCAGCACACAATTTTTTTTTAAGATGTCTGTTTGTGCCAGCTTACTGATTGTTGTCATTATCACCTCAAAAAAAAACTATGTGCCCTTGAAAAGCTATCATATCCCTTTCCTCTCAGGCCTTTGCCCCTAAGCAATCACTAATCTAGTTCTGTCTCTATGTATAGCTGAGCCTTGAATATGGAAGTTAAAGGTGCCAACCCCCTTGCGGTCAAAAAATCCATGTGTAACTTTGGACTCCCTGAAAACCTAACTGCTGATAGCCTTGTGTTGAGTGGAAGCCTTACCCAGAACATAGACCATAAACTAACATCTACTTTGTATCTTATATATTTGATATATTGTATTCTTACAATAATGCCTAACTTTTTCTTAATCTTTATTGGCATTTCTAGGCTATGTGGGTATCTGTGAGCTTTTTAAAATTGTGGCAAATCTCCAAATAATTTTCCAATACATTAATTAAAAAGAATCCTTGTGGACCCATACATTTCAAACTCCTGTTGTTCAAGGATCAACTATACTTGCTTATTCTGGGCATTTCATATAAGGGAAGTCATAAATATGTGCAGTGATGTGGCCTTTCATGACTCATGACTTCCACCTAACAGTATTTTCAAGGTTCTCTCATGTTGTAACATACTAATCATTCTTTTTTATGAAATAATATTACATTGAATAGATATACTATATTTATTCATCAGTTGAAGGATGTTTGTGTTGTTTTCACCTTTTGGCAATTATGTATAGTTCTGGTATGATTCTTGAACAAATTTTGGTGTAGACATGTGTTCTCATTTCTCTTGGGTAGATAGCTAGGAGTGGAATTGCTGGGTCATATGGTGACACTGTTAACCATTTGAGGAAATGCCAAACTGTTTTCCAGAATGGCTGCGCCATTTACATTCGCACCAGTAGCATATGATTGTTGGGATTTTCCACTTCCTATATGACTTTTTGTTTGTAGCCAACCCAGTGGCTATAAAGATTTTCAGGTTGTTAAGTTTTATGCTTTTTTAAAAAAAATTTACTCCCAAGTATTATGTTTTTGGATACTTTTTTAAGTAGAGTTTTCTCAATCACATTTCTGTGTTCTTCATTTAAGCATATAGAAATATTGTTGATTTTTGTGTATTGGTCTTATATTATGTTAACCTTACTAATCTCATTATTAGTTCTAGTTGTTTTTTAGTGATTTCCTTAGGATTTCTATATACAAGGTCAGGTCACCTACAAATAGAGTTAGTTTTACTTCTTCCTTCCCAAATTGGATGCTTTTTCTTTCTTTTTCTTGTCTAATTGCCATGGCTAGGACCTCCAGTTGAATGTTTAATAGAAGTGGTAAGAGTGGATAGACCTCCTGTCTTGTTCCTGAACTTAGGGGCAAGCATTCATCCTTCACTAGTAAGTATGATGTTAGCTATGCGGTTTTTGGATATTCTTTGTCATGCTGAAGAAGTTCTCTTCTGTTCCTAGTTTGTTGAGTGTTTTTATCATGACAAGGTATTGGATTTTGTCAGATCCTTTTGCTGCATCTATCGGGATGATCATGTGATTTTTAGTCTTCACTCTCTTTACTGTGCTGTATTATACTAACTGATTTACAGATGTTAAGTAAACTGCATTGCTAAGATAAATCCCATTTAGTCATCGTATGTAATTTCTATTACATGTTAGTGGAATTGGTTTATTACTAATTTTTTTGGAAAATTTTTTTGTCTATATTTGTAAGTTACATTGATCTGTAGCTTTCTTGTGATGTCTTTAGTTTTGGTATCAGAGCAATACTGGTCTTGTAGAATAAGTTTGAAAAGGTTTCCTCCTTTTCCCTTTTTTTAAGAAAGAGTTTATGAGGGATGCCTGGGTGGCTCAGTTGGTTGGGCAGCTGCCTTCGGCTCAGGTCATGATCCCAGCGTCCTGGGATCGAGTCCCACATCAGGCTCCATGCTTGGCAGGGAGCCTGCTTCTCCCTCTGCCTCTGCCTGCCTCTCTGTCTGCCTGTGCTCTCGCTCTCTCTCTCTCTCTCTCTCTAACAAATAAATAAAATCTTTAAAAAAAAAGAGTTTATGAACAATTAATCTTAATACTTTAAACATTTGGGAGACTTCACTGTTAAACCGTTCAGAAGCACCTGGGTGGCTCAGTCAGTTAAGTGTCTGACTTCAGCTCAGGTGATGATCTTGGGGAACTGGGATTGAGCCCCATGTCAGGCTGCCCACTTAGCAGGGAGCCTGCTTTATCTTCCTCTGTCCACCCCACCACTCATACTCTAACTCAAATAAAATCCTTTTTAAAAAAAATTTAAAAGCCATTTGGGGTTTTTTTGTGTGTGAGTAGTTTTTGTTTTTTCTTAATTCAGTTTCTTCACTTACTATAGCTCTGTTCAGGTTTTCTGTTTCTTCTTGAATCAGCTTTAGTGGTTTGTGTGTTTGTAGGAATTTGTCCATTTCATCTAACTTATCTAATTTAGTGGTATAATGTTGTTCATAGTATTTCTTTGTAGTCCTTTTTCCTTTCATAAAACCAGTAGTAATATCTTCTCTTTTAGTTGTCATTCTATTTATTTCAGTCTTCCCTCTATTTTCTTGGTCAGACTGGCTGAAGGTTTGTCAGTTTTATTGATCTTTTCAAGGAGCCAACTTTTGATTTCATTAATTTTTTTTATTTTTCTGTTCTCTATTTTATTAATTTTTTCTCTGATCTTTATTTACCTCCTTTTAGTTTGAGGCTTAGTTTGCTCTTCTTTTTCTGGTGTCTTAAGGTGGAAGGCTAGGGTATCAATTTGAGATCTTGCTTCTTTTTTTTTTTTTAACTTTATTTAAGCTTTATTTAAACATATAATGTAACCCCACCACCCTCTCCCAACCCCTCTTCCCCCCACCCCCCTCAGTTTGTTTTATGACATTAAGAGTCTCTTTTGGTTTCTCTCCCTCCCGATCCCATCTTCTTTCATTTTTACTTTTCCTACCACCTTAACTCCCACCCCCGTTGCATCTCCACTTCCTCATATCAGGGAGATCATGTGGTAGTTGTCTTTCTCCAGTTGACTTATTTCGCTAAGCATAATACGCTCTAGTTCCATCCATGTCGTTGCAAATGGTAAGATTTCATTTCTTTTGATGGCTGCATAGTATTCCATCGTATATATATACCACTTCTTCTTTATCCATTCATCTGTTGATGGACATCTAGGTTCTTTCCATAACTTGGCTATTGTGGACATTGCTGCTATAAACATTCGGGTACACGTGCCCCTTCGGATCACTACGTTTGTATCTTTAGGATAAATACCCAGTAGTGCAATTGCTGGGTCATAAGGTAGCTCTATTTTCAATTTTTTGAGGAACCTCCATGCTGTTTTCCAGAGTGGTTGCACCAGCTTGCATTCCCACCAACAGTGTAGGAGGGTTCCCCTTTCTCCACATCCTCGCCAGCATCTGTCATTTCCTGACTTGTTCATTTTAGCCATTCTGACTGGTGTGAGGTGGTAAGAGATCTTGCTTCTTTACAGCTATAAATGTCCCTGAAAGTACTGCTTGAGCCGTATCCTTTAAGTTTTGGTGTGTTTGTCTTCATTTTCATTTATCTCAAAGTATTTTCCAATTTCCCTTTTGATTTCTTATTTGGCACATTGCTTTTTAGAAATGTGTTACTTAACTTCTATGTGTATGTGAATTTTCCCATTTTTTTTTCTGTTACTGATTTCAAATTTTATTCCATTGTAGTTGGAGAATATAATTTGTACTATCTTTATCCTTTTAAATGTATTGACTCTATCATGTGCTCTATCTTGAAGAATGTTCTGTGTGCACTTGAGAAGAATGGAAATTTTGTTTTTGTTGGTTAGAGTGTTTTATAAATGTCTATTAGGTCTAGTTGATGTATAGTTTGCTCAATTTTCTTTTTTTTTAATGAAGTTTCAGCAGGTTTTAAAGATTTTATTTATTTATTTAACAGATAGAAATCACAAGTAGGCATAGAGGCAGGCAGAGAGAAAGAGAGAGAGCAGAGGAAGCAGCTCCCTGGCTGAGCAGAGAGCCCGATGTGGGGCTCGATCCCAGGACCCTGAGATCATGACCTGAGCGAAGGCAGAGGCTTTAACCCACTGAGCCACTCAGGCACCCCTCAATTTTGTTTTCTTGATGATCTTCTCCCTAGTCATTCTCTTCACATTATCCCTCACCCAAAGAATGATGGATAATAACTAGACTTATTGTGGTGATCAGTTTGCAGTGTATTCAGTGTCAAATCACTATGTTGCACACCTGGAACTAATATAATATTTTATGTCAGTTATACCTCATTTTAGAAAAAAGGCAATAAACATTGATGCCTTTTGGGGTAATAAATTTTGAGGAATACCTGTATTATGCCCAAAGTCAAGGCCACATGTGATGGCTATTAGCATATTCATCTCCCCCTAGAGTACTGCAGACCTATGCTATCCAGTACAGAAGCCATTAGTCACATATGGCTATTTAAACTTAAATTAATTAAAATTAAATTAAAAATTTAATTTCTCATTCACATCATCCCTTGTTTATATACTTGCCTACATTTCAAATCAGTAACTATATGTGGCTATTGGGTACTGTATTGGATAGCATAGATAAAGAACATTGCCATCACCACAATTGGTAGTTTGCTTTGTTAATTGTAATTTCATTTTCTTACAGTTTCTTATATTATTGAGGATGTTGGGTTTGTTCTCCATTTTTCATTTGTTATTTGGTGAGACTGCCAAAAATGGGAATAAATTTAAAGTGCCCTTATTAAGCTTAAGCAAATAATTTAACCTATTGATTAAGGTTCTACTTCTTATAAACTGTGATCCCGGGCAAATTACTCTTCACTTCCTCATCAATAAATTGGGAATGTTGTGAAGATTAAATGAATTAGTGTGCAAAAGGCACTCAGAAAAACCATACCTGTCGTCCATATTAAGTACTTTATTAGTAAACATTATGGATATATTAATATGCATTTACCATATATTTATGAAATTCAGATCATTAAACAAGTTAGGTTTCTTTTCCCATGTTGCTTTGTATTAATTTATGTTAATATTTGTAATAGCTGCATAACAGTGTTTCTAGGGCATTTGTTATAGCACATAAATATAGTACTTTTATAATTATTGATGTAACATTTATTTAATCAGTTTCATTTATTAGATTGTTCTATTTGAGTATAGTTGCATATGATGTTACATTAGCTTCAAGTGTACAACATAGTGCTCCAACTTCTCTATAGTGTACTATGTTCTTCACAACTGTAGCTACTATCTGTCACTATACAGCACTATTACAGTATCACTGACTGTGCTTCATTTGCTACGCCTTTTATTCCCATGACTTATTCATTTCATAACTGGAGTCATTTTTCTCTTTATGCAAATACTATACTATTTTAATTACTATATCACTGTAGTATATCTTGAAAGCTTAACCTGTCTCATATTGATAGTTAGGTTTCTAGGTTTCAGCTATCCTGGATTATTATTCTAAAAATTTTTGTACATATATTGAGTACTTATGCAGTAAATTAGAATAATAAATGCATAAAAGTAAACGTACTGGGTATAGATGCTTATACATTACATTTTGCTGAAAACGATAGATTTACTTTCTAGGAAATTAGTACCAGTTTATACTCCCATGAACAGTATAAGGGTGCTTACATCTGCAGGATATTAATTATCCTTTCAATCTTTCCAATCTAAGCAGTTTTTTAATATGACTCTTGTTATTTATTTTTTAAAAGATTTTATATATTTGACAGCGAGAGAGGTAGCACAAGTAAGGGGAGTGAGAGAGGGAGAAGCATACTTCTCAGTGAGCAAGGACCCTGATGCAGGCTCCATCTCAGGATCCTGGGATCATGACCTGAGCCAAAGGCAGACACTTAACAACTGAGCCACCTAGGTGCCCCATAGCTCTTGTTATTTATTTAGTGGCATTGGACATCTTTTTGTGTTCATAATTTTTGTGATTTTCTTGTTCATATATTTGCCCACTTTTCTATTGCATTGTCTTTCTATTAATCTTTTGAAGATGTCTGTATACTCTTTATGTACTCTATGTGTAATTATGTACGAAGCTTGCTAATTTAGAAAATACTTTTCATCAGTTTATCCAAGTTTTATTTATCGTGCGTTTTGACCTGTTAAAGCATTTAATTTATGTGTAATTGTCATCATTTTTAAATTTCTGGTTTTCTGATATCCAGATATTTATCTTAAAAAGTATTTAGTTTCGGGGTGTTGGGGTGCCTGGATGGCTCAGTGGGTTAGACCTCTGCCTTTGGCTCAGGTTGTGATCTTGGGGCCCTAGAATTGAGCCCCGCATCAGGCTCTCTGCTCAACACAGAGCCTCCTTCCCCCTCTCTCTCTGCCTGCCTCTCTGCCTACTTGTGATCTCTCTCTTTGTGTTAAATAAATAAAATATTTTTTTTAAAAAAGTACTTAGTTTCTATCTCAGGATTATAAAACCCTCTCTCCATCTTTTCTTCTAATACTTTTATGGGGTTTTTTTCAATGAATTGTATTTTATTTTGGTATAAGTTGTATAGAGATCCACCATTTTTTGTCTGTTCACTGCATCTCCTACTCTCAAGAGCTATATCTCTATTACGGTCATATTTCCACTATAGCTTACTGTAATTAAAAAATATAATTATACTTGGTTATAAAATTTAGAAGTCTTCAACAAAGCTATCTTACAATATATTGTGATAAAGAATCTCATGGTACATCCCAGTAATATGATATTACTGTATATTACAGTAATATTGATCAGTACAGTAACACTGATATTACAGTAATTTCATATATTCATAAATCTCACCATCAATTTCTCATTATTAATATCTGTTTTAATAAAGATATTTTTTGGTATTACCTATGAATGTTTTGTGACTATTTTATTTGGTAACTATGCATTTTTATAGGTTCCTTTGTTATATTTAGTTCTTTATGAAATTGTAGGAATAAATTCCAATAATTATAAAAGAAAATTTGTTTTCATTTTCCAGATTTTTATTTATATACATTATTTGAAGGAATACTTACTTCACTATAGAGCAAGAGTAGTGCTTTGCTTTTGCTCCTGAGAAGGATTTTATGGAATATTTTTGCTCTTTTCTTCTGTTTCCCCCTTCATTCCCCTTTTCTTTGTTTCTGTTGTTTCCTGACAAAGAGAGAAGGTGATTAACAGTAGATAAAAGGGAGACACTTTTGCCTATTAATATGTAGATTCTTGGGGGCGCCTGGGTGGCTCAGTGGGTTAAATCCTCTGCCTTCAGCTCAGGTCATGATCCTGGGATCCTGGGATCAAGCCCCACATCAGGCTCTCTCAGCGAGGAGCCTGCTTCCCTCTCTCTCTGCCTGCCTCTCTGCCTACTTGTGATCTCTGTCTGTCAAATAAATAAAAATCTTTAAAAATTTTTTTAAGAAGTAGATTCTGTTATTAAGTATCTGAATATAGAAAATTAATATAATATCTAGTCTTTGAGCAACATGTTTTTTATTCCTTTTTAATTTTTCTCTTTATTTGTATTTGTCAGAATTCAAATTTCTCTGGTAAATACTTTTTTTAGTAAGGGTAGTCTAGGACAGAGTTCTTTGTTCATTTCTATTTTATTGGTTTATCACTCCTCTTCTCTCCTTGCTTTTTCTGATGAGACCTACTTTAATCATAATCATAAGGAACTTTCAGTTAAAACAAGTGACATAGCTTACCTATGTTAAGACTTCAATGTAGAAACCCTTTTCCTTACTATTTTTTCTTATTTTTTAAAATTATTTCCGCAGAAAGAACATGCTCTCTGAATAACTGTACAGTGGCCAAAAGAATTGGAAAAGGAAAAGATGCTACTGTCATCTTCGAGCATTTCAGGAAACCTGTAGATCCATTTGTTCAGGAAAACTGTTCTTGCAGTGCCGTAAATTCAGAGATAAATCCTTCCAATGCAAATATTTCTAATTCCTGTGGAAATGTACAAAATGGAAACATTTCTATACATGAAACATACAGTGGACAGATGGAGCACAATTTAGCAGAATGTAGAGACACTTCTCAAGTACATATATATGATTCAGGTCTTTCATTTTTTCCCAGTGATACCAGAGAAAGTGTTAATGGGGACTTCATGTTAAATTTGACACAGCTTAAAAATGTTTTAAGTGGTCTTTCTGCTGCTTTTCCCCTTCATAACAATATTGGCTCAAGCACAGTTATTACTTCAAAACTCATTAAAGACCCAAGACTAATGAGAAGAGAAGAAAACATAGGAAAACATAGTAATATTACAGACATTTTGCCACTTGAGAAGAGTTTAGATTTTAATTCAGAAGTACACCTGTCATCTATGCAAAATAATTCTGCCTTCTCATCTGAAGCTATGCCTGGTGATCATTCTATTTTTACTAATTGTTTGGACGCCCCTTGCTTCAAAGTTTCTTTTGATGATTCACTGTCACAGGCTCACAACTTGGGCTCTAAGAACTATGATTATACAACTCCCAATAAAATTACCACTGCAAGACAGTGTGAAGGCCAAGACAATTTTTCCTTCCCAATGTGTTTGCCAAATGTAGTTTCAGAAGTTGAGAACCAAAAACACAATGAGGAAAAAGTCCAGAGATCCCAGCAGAGAGGCAACATCCCACTTTTAATTGAAGAAAAAAGTGGACCACATAACTCTCACGAATCAGTGAATACTTGTACAGAAGGGTACAGTAGTCACATCTCTCAGGAATCATGGTCTTCTAATTTAGAAACTGTATATCAGACTAGTCAACAAATGTCTACAGTTTTTCCTCTCCAAAAGAAGGAAAACATACATGGGTACCTTCAAAATATTGGAAATATGAGAGACTTCACTAGTCCAGAGGATAATTCTGAACATGGGGAAAAGCAAATTTTGTGGAAAGAAATTGATTTTACTAATGAAGCAAAAATCAGTCCAGTAGATAATTACATTTCTTTGCACCAAGAATGCAAAGAGAATGAGAGTCTTTGTTCTTTTGGAAAAAATTGTGATCAAATACCAATTACTCAAGAATTAGAAATACCAAAATCTTCTGCATTTACCATAAAGGATAAATATGACCTAGATCATCTAGCATTGGAATTAGAAAGTAATCTTACTCCAAGAGTGGAGAGCCTTTCACAAAAACATTCTCAACCCTCTTTGGAGTGTGAAGATAACATTCATACAACGTTTGCAATTTCTCAAAAACTAACGGAACTAAAATTGGAAAAATCAAATCAAAACGATGTTAACATTATGACTAATGCTTTCCAAGAAGCAAAAAACATTCCTCAGGACAAAGAACTGCTGATTGACAGAATTACTTCATCTCACGACATTAAAACAACTCATGATAATTCAGATTGCAGCATAGCTGGTGAACATACATGTGTCCATGAAAATGATCCAGTGTCACTGGAGAACATGCAAAAAGACTGCAGAGAAGCTTTTCAAAATGCTGATAAAGGTCAAGGTCATACTCTGTGCTGTAATGCAGAGTTGTACAGTGATATACACCTGAATACTAATTTTAAAGAACAAGGAGACAATGGTAAAGAAAATGAAAATGAGGCTAAAGAGGAAGACATTGCTTTGTCTACAGAAAACAGACTAGATATATATGAAGAGGAGAAGCAGGGTTTTCATACAGACAAAAATTATGCCAATATAGATGAAAGAAGGGAGAATGAAAGTTACAATAATGTAGAAATTCTGAGTTCTGAAGAATTTTGTACATTTAATTTGACTTGGGGGAAAAGATATGTATCAACAGAAACTACATTTTTAGAAAGTGAAGATACTATCACTGCCATAAAACAGAAAGATACTCAAAATACAAGCAGAAGTGAAGAGCATTTGGCTTCCACAACACTTCCCAAAATTGCAGCATCTTCAGTGCATGTAGCCTCAAATGCTGCAGTACAGATAACTGGTGATATGGTACCTACATTAGGCACAAATCATGAAGATCACCAAAGATACCAGACTGAAGAAACTTGTTCTTCTGAGAGTCTAGATTTTGGTCTGTTAGTAAAACATAAGGTTTCTGATTGTGAAATGGATATGGATAACAATAAATTTCATGACTCATTTCATCAGTCAGTAAGTGACAGCCCCATTCTTCAGAGTTGTGAATTGGAAAATAAGATTGAATTGGGATCAGAACTGTGTGATGATGTTTTTCTAACTCAACAGGATACTCCTAGCCATAGAAATGCTCTGTATGAAGAATTTGGGGCCTCATATGAGGCTCTAAAGTCTCGTATTGATTGGGAAGGTCTGTTGGGAAGCAGTAATGGGGAGAGGGAAGTTTTGAAAAGCTCCAGAGGTAGGGAGAATAATGATCAACATTACTCTGAGGAAAGTAATTGTTCCTATTCCTCTACACAAAAAGACAAAGAGCTCTATAATCCAATTTTACTTCCAGATTTACAAGTGAAAATCACTAATATATTTATGCCAGGATTCACTCCCACTTTTGAATCCCCTGCCTTGAAAGGTAATTTTTGCAAAAACATTACTAAAACCAAAGAACCAGAAATGGATGAGGAGGGGAAATTGCCAGGATTTGAAATCTATTCCCAGTGTTCTGATGAAAATTCACATCATCCATGTGAAAATGAATCTGGTAATACAAGCCAAGAATCAAGACTAGTGAGTAAATCTGAAATCTCACCTTCTCTTGATGCAAATCGTAATACACAAGGGAATCATGCTTCTGAAAAACAAAACAGTGGACCTTTGCTTACAGAACCCTCTAATGTCATAGCATTAAATAATGAAAGAAGTTGTTCCTTGACAAAGTCAAAAACTGATTGTAATGATACTAGAAGTAAAAAGGACACAGAATTAAGAATTAGTAAAAGAAAGCCAAATACACCTTTTAGGGATGAGAACACAGCACATAAGGATTTAAGACATCATGAAATTTATGGAAAGAAGAGGAAGCTAACCAATCAAGACTCATCTGAATGTTTTTCTTCATTATCCCAAGGGCGAATTAAAACATTTTCAAAGTCAGAAAAACACATTAGGAGTGTCCTAGATATTCTAAATAGTGAAGCATCTTTATGCAAAAGCAAACGTCTTTCCAGAAAACTTGACAGAGCTGTTCTTCACTTAAAAAAAGCTCATAGGAGAGTTCATACATCTTTGCAACTTATAGCTAAAGTAGGAGAAAAAAGAAAAGGCCCATTACCAAAATCATATGCAGTAATATGCAATAATTTCTGGGAAAGTTGTGACCTTCAAGGTTATAGTTCTGTGTCTGAAAGAAGATATTATTCCACTAAACATTTTTTGTCAAAAAGAAAATATGACAAGCGAGGAGAGAAAAGAGCTTTGGGATTTGAAGTGAGTAAATCATTAACTCATGTATCAAAGCACAAGTCTTACAAAACAAGTAGAGAGAGAATCATGGAGTCCGTTTCTAAGAAAAATGTAGCTAGCAGTGTCTCCAGAAGTCACACCACTATTCATGTGAGAGAATTCTGTGATCAGGAGTATCCTGAATCACAGTTAGCCCTGTGCTCTACACCCCAAAGTACAAGTTATTCAGCTTATAACAAGAGCAGTATGAAAAGTCTAAGATCATCAGAACTTCAGCCATTTTCTGGAAAAACTGGGTGTTTGTTTTCCCCATCCTGCCCAGATAAAAAACTAACTAAAAAAGAAAAGAAAATTGACACAACATTTTTATCTAACATCAGTAAATATGAAAAGCCTGAGAACCATTCAGCAGATAATAAAATTAAGGATCTAATGAAAGAAAGTAGTTCTGATACTAATAAAATAATAAATAAGGGTAATTCAGTATCTTTAAATTGCATAAAAGAAAATAATGTAAGTTTTAGCAGAGACAAAAATTATGATGCAACTCGTATAACGCACACAAAGGTAAAAACTGACATAGTTATTTCAGTTTTAGAATCAAATGTGAAGCACTTTTTAAATGTTGATATCTATAAACCAGATAACCTTATTTTATCTGGTTATAAAAGAAACTTTGAAGTAACCTTTCCTATCGAAGAATGGACAGCTCCCACTCAGAGCTCCAAACCAGGTATTATTACAGGAGACATCCTTATGGACCCATTAAATTCAACTCTCATAACCCACAAGAAGTATAACAGTGTTCCTCAACTGTTAACAACCACTGCAGTGGCAGCTAGTGAAGGAGAATCTTCAGAATCTTATTTGGATAGACAGAGAACTTTTTCTATAGATTCTTTTGCAACATCCACTAATGTACCACACTGTCAGCCAGGATATGGTGGAAAGGAGTTTCTAAAAACAGAACAGTGGTCTTCAAGTAATTGCTTCCATATAGATGAGAATGAATCAGATGTTCTTGAGAATTCTGAGTTGGGTCTCAAATTAGTAACTGAAGAAAGTAAAAGTTGTAGGAAAAATACAATGAAGAAACTATTTTCCAATGATAGTTCTTTGCTCTTAAAAGGTAATGTGAAGTGTTCCTCCTCAAAGAAATGTATGGCAAAGAAAGACATTCAGATCAGAAACATGTGGAAAGTTAAACATGCAGAAAAAGCAAAAGATTCACTTCACAAAAAAACCATGACTGAAGGATTCACTGCTACTAAGTACAAAAACCAAAAGAATAAGATCTTAGAAGATTCCTCCTACTTACATGAGAAAAAAATTAAAAATAATGTGATTGACTCTCATCCAATCTTTGAAGATATTACTGAGGTAGTCTCTTTGAATAACACAGTTTCTAATCATCTTAGCAAAAGAGAGAAAGAAGGGGGAGTTAAAGATAGTAATAACTCTCAGTCTGACTCTGCGTTGCATTCAGAAATAGCTTGTAATTCCAAACCACGCATTACAGGAATGAATCATAGGCCTGTTTTACATATGCACTCTCAAACCTCTGAATCCTCTACTGAGAAGAAGCCTACATCAAACATGAATGGATTAAAAGAAAAACATTGCTCACCTGATCATTCAGCTCTTATACCTAGGCTAGCTCAAATTTTGAAAAGGGCAGATGAAACATCATCTTTTCAGATTCTACAAGAAGAAGCTAGGGCTTGTCAAAGTATTCTCCCTTTATTTGTTGAAGCTTTTGAAAGAAAACAAGAATGTTCTCATGAACAAATCTTGATTTCAAGAGAACTGTTGGTAGAACAAAACCTGTGGAATAATTGCAAACACAAATTAAAACCATGTGCTGTTGACTCCTTGGTGGAACTCCAAATGATGCTGGAAACTATTCAATTCATTGAAAACAAAAAAAGGCTCTTAGGAGGTGAACCAACTTTCCGAAGCTTGCTTTGGTATGATGAAACATTGTACGGTGAGCTGCTTGGTAGACCACGTGGATTTCAACAACAATCCAATTTCTATCCTGCTTTTCAAGGAAGGTTAAAATATAATGCATTCTGTGAGTTGCAAAACTATCATGATCAGTTAATTGAATTGTTTGAAGAAACCAAA
>RCUC01099592.1:0-95490 GCA_003697995.1 Taxidea taxus jeffersonii | reverse complement strand
CTTGCCCCCGTTTCCTCATTGGTAAAATGGGGGTTATCAGATCATCTATTGCCAGTGTGGGAAAGAGGAGAAAGTCCATTCATATGGGTAAAGTGCTTGGAAGTGCCTGGCACATGCTTGCACTCAAAAGATGTTAATTATTACTAGTTTCATTGTATTCAACATTTATTATTTCAGCAAATATTGATTGAAACCCTGTCAGTTCCCATTCACAATGATTGGTTTTATAGTGCAAAGGCAATTAAAAATATATTTCTTAGGGGCGCCTGGGTGGTTCAGTCAGTTAAGCAGCTGCCTTCAGCTCAGGTCATGATTCCAGGGTCGTGGGATTGAGCCCTGAGTCAGGCTCCCTGCTCAGCGGGGAGCCTGCTTCTCCCTCTCCCTCTGCCTGCTGCTCTGTCTGCTTATGCTATCTGTCAAATAAATAAAATAAATCTGAAAAAAAATGTCCCTTATAGTCAACAGAAGAACAAGTATTAAGCAAATTAAAAAATACAAGTAAAACTACAAACTATATAAAAAGGAAGGGAAGTAGACTGAGGGGGTGTGATCAAATTTGGAAAATAAAGTTTGAGGCCCTATGGATGAGTAGACATGCGCTAGAATTCTGTTTTTTTCTGATAGCCGTCATGTTTTATTTTCTGAGTATAATGAGAGACAAAGCATTATATATGTTCTTTACCAAAAAATTCACTTAGATTTCCCTTCTCATATGGACATCTTATTAAGGAAACCAGGATATTTTGGTCTAGGAAGATTTTACTGTGGGCTTCATTTATATATCACAAGTGAATTGCTAATCCCAAAGGCTTTTACCCTGTAAAATGTTATCAGTAGTTGGGACACTGAGGTCCCATTTTTACTTCTTTAATAACCTTCTAATTATAGATTTCTTTTCCTTTAATTTCAGCTTTTATATTAATGATAAAAGTAAACCGTAATCTCTCTCTTTTTTTATACTAAAAGCAATTAGGTAGATATCTACTTGGCTCCCTAGAAAAAAAATAGATTTTGCAGGAAAAATTTTGTCATTAAAGGCCTAAGTAACTATGATCCTTTCACAGTTGATGGTACAAGCAGTTGGTCTCAAGTAGAGTGCATAGTACAAAGTAAAACACTTGACCCCACATTCCAAGGTGTATTCAGTAACTGGTGAGCTTAACAAAAGGTTACGAAAGCAAAGCCCTACAGACTTCAGAGGACAGATGTCAAGTTTACTGAAGGGAAAGGAGAGAAGAGGAAACAAAAAGAAGGACTAAGAAAGAATGCAACAGAGATAGAAAAAGGATTAATAAAGGTTTTGCTAAAGAAATATTTACTATATTTCCTTTCTTACTGCTATCTTATACTATTCTATAGGTATACTATATGTATACTAGGCAAATACTAAATAAATAATTGTATACATAATTGAAATGAAATTTTTCTAGTTCTTCAAAATGCACTGTCCAAATTAGAAGACTCCAACAAAACTAATTATTTGAAGACTACTAAGAGCAAGTTCTGGAAATTTAAAAAGATTTAGGTGATTTCTAAAATTTTCATATTTTTTCAGTTATCTATTTCCATTTATCTTTATATCTTGTGCAACACCTTCATTAAAGAATTATAAATGAATATGATGTATATTTATTTAGAAATATTTTTAAAAAGTAGGTGTTATATTGACCAGGCACTATATGTTATTAGACAGAGGGAAAAATACTTCCCTCTTCTTATTAGACATAGCTATGTCAATACCTAAATTCTACATACTTAGGTATGTTTTCGATGGACAGCTTAATTTAGACATTCCAATACCTTTTACTATATGTTTTGCACATGAAAAGAGAAAATTTCTCTCACTTTGCCTTATTTTTTAATCTTTATCTGGAATGTATTCCTTGTAGAAAGCCTTATATTTAGAGTTGTCAAACACAGTTAATCTCCAGTTAGAACATGCATAAAAGTGCAAATTGTTATAACTTTTACCTTATGCTTTACTCAAAGTGAAGGAAAAATGCATAAGGTTTTATATGAATTGAATAGATAATCTTCATTTTGCAAATGATTTACATATAGAATGAGTGTTATTATAGGGAGTTCCTAATGTAATCAAGATCAGTTTCTTATTTCCTATTTTAAGTCATGAACCGAATCTTTCATCATTAAGTCTGTAGCATAGAGTGTGCTTGCTGGCATATATTATCATTTCTAACCTTATTTTTTTTGAATGCCATATATATCAGCAAGGTTTTATGTTTGCTGAAAATCATATTACACTATGCTAGTTTTAAAAAGAATTTTTTTAAATTTAACTTTATTTTTTTAGTGTTCCAAGATTCATTGTTTATGCACCACACCCAGTGCTCCATGCAGTATGTGCCTCTTTAATATGCACCAACAGGTTCAGTTTTTTAAAAATTAATGTAACCTCAAATCCTTTTTTTAAAAATAAAGGAATCTAAATATGAATTAATAAAAGCATATACTTAAACTGACCTTATAGTGTATTCAGAAGAGAAACAGGCTCACAGTGTTCCTCTCTTTTTGTCTCCCATGAGATTGATCATTTTCTCATAATCTTACAATAACATTTTATTAATTTGTAATTTTTCTTGGAAATTGTATCTCTGTTAACATAAATTCTACATCAGTGGTTATTTTTTGTAATAAAGAAAAGCTAATAACATTTTTTGCTATGTTTATTCACTTTTGACCTCTTCCTGATGGTCATATTTCTATTTGTTCATAGTTCATTAATATGAATTTCCTAGGACAAAGTTTCCTAAAAATAGCCTCTCTTACAATATGTGACTGTGGTTCAGAAAGGTTCCCTACACCTGTGTTTCAAAAGAGTAACTATCTTCGGTTTCTATACTGGCAGGTGAAGGAAGTAAATGAAGAGGTAGACCAAATGTTTCAGTTGACTTGTGCACAACATCATTAAATCCACTATTATTCCTATGTTTTTATGCCTTCCATTACAATTTCGTCACATCTCAAATAAATGATTTTGAACATAGTGGATGTGCAGAAGCGCATAAGATTCAACTATTAGCATTTACATTTTTTTAAAAGATTTTATTTATTTATTTGACAGAGATCACAAGCAGGCAGAGAGGCAGGCAGAGAGAGAGAGGAAGGGAAGCAGGCTCCTTGCCGAGCAGAGAGCCCGATGCGGGGCTCGATCCCAGGGCCCTGGGATCACGACCTGAGCCCAAGGCAGCGGCTTTAACCCACTGAGCCACCCAGGTGCCCCAGTAGCATTTACATTTTAATTAACATTCCAAGTTTTTAAAAAGTGTTAGTGCCATTTTATTGCTACAGATGAAGTCTCCTGAATGCCTGAAGTCGTTTTATTTTTCTGCACTTTTTCATGGATTGCTGATGTTTAGACTTTATTTTTGCTCCAAATAATAAAAAATATTGTTCTGGGAGAGACCTTAGAGGTCTGTGCTGGGACCTGCTTGGACAGCGTAGGTCATTGTGAGTAAGAGAAGTGATTGTATGACTTCCATTCGTTCTCGTTCTCATGCCTGTACTGCCCTGGGTCTCATGTGGAGCTCTTGAAACACAAGAGGAGGCCCAGACCTCTAGAAACACTGAAATCCAAGATTTAGGGTGAGTCTTAGCCCTCACTGGTTTTTAAATCCATCAGTGATTGTGATGGACTGTCAACAGTGAAGACTATGCATTTAGTCTTCCAGAAAGGTTATAACCATTCACATGATTTCTTAGTAGCAGAACCGGAATTAGAATTAGTCCACTTGATATTCGGTTCACTAGAACATATTGTCTCCATTTTTAAAGTTCTTTTGCTTGACTTCACTAGTCCTTTCTGCAATTCTAACTAGATTCTTTTTTTTTTTTTTTTTTAAGATTCATTAATTTACTTGAGGGGAGGAGAGTAAGTAGGGGGAAGGGCAGGGAGAGAAGGGGGAGAAGAAAGAACTGAGACTCCTCTCTAGCCTGACATGGGGCTCAATCTCACTACCCTGAGATCATGACCTGAGCTGGCATCAAGTCAGACAGACACCCACTGAGCCACCCAGGTGCCCCCTAATGCTGATTAAATTCTTGAATTCCTCAGTGCCATCCGGGTACTGCGGCCTTATGTACAGACCACATCTGGAAATGAGAAATTGATATTTTTGCATAATTAACAAAAATAAATTACTGCGTTGCCATGGCAAAATTACTTTCTTAATCTTACTATGTATAGAATTTGTGTGTGTGTGTTTGTGTGTGTGCATTTATACATATAAAATTTATGCGAAATGGCCAATTCCTTATTACTGTCTTTCCTTCTCATTTATTTATTCATTTAAGAAAAGCTAAACATCTAACATACCTGTCAATGCTCAAGGATACCAATGTCACATTTGTTTAATGCCAGCAAAAGTGAATGATTAAGTATCATTTAAAGATGAATTAGATAGATTTTGGATATCTTTATAGCCTATAAATTTACTATTTTTCTGGCGCTTTGAGATTTCTTATGTAATTATCCCCCCCTTCGTAATTAAAGAAACTCCTGTTCTTCATTTATCTGCTTAGCTTTTATTTACTCAATATTTATTAAGCATTTTTAGGTACCAAAATGCAACTTAGGAGCTAGAAATACAAAGATAAGCAAAATTATACCTCATGGTACAATTATAAAATTATGAAATTATAAAATTACATCTCATGGTCCTCATTACACAAAAGAGCTACATAAGAGCTACATAAGACTAACATGAAATATCACAAACATAAATGTAGCATTCCACCTGTGAAAAGTGCAATAACCAAGGGAGCTAATGTGGTCTGTGGCAGGATGGGGGTGAACAGAGGACAGGGGACAGGCAGATGAGCAGATGGCTTTTAAGCAAGCTCCAAATGATAACTAGACCTTAAATAGGCAACGAGGATAGGTAATTGCTCTAATCAGTGCAAAGATTTGGTATTCTCAAGGATCTGAAAGAAAGAAAGGGAATGTGGCAGGTGGGATTTTTATGAGTATTAACTTGAATCATTTTCCATTTATTTTCTAAAGATTTTATTTATTTGAGAGAGAGAGAGCACAAACAGGGGGAGCAGAAGCATGTTCCTCAATGAGCCCAATACAGGGCTCAATCCCAGAACCCTGGGATCACGGTGTGAGCTGAAGGCAGACACGTAACTGACCGAGCCACCCAGGTGCCCCTTTCATGTATTTTGTTATAGGATTACTCTTACCTCTGTACGAGAGTGTATTGAATTTGTAAAAGCTCAGTTTTGCTGAAGGTCATGAAAAACTAGGGTGACCACTCACCTAATTTGACCTAGTATAACAACCCTGGTATACACTTGCCTATTTTTTTCAGAATTTTACTTAAAAATTTTTTTTCCAAGTTTTTATCTAAATTCCAGCTAGTTCACACACTGGGCAATATTAGTTTCAGGTGGAGACTTTAGTGATTCATCCCTTGCATATAATACCCAGTGCTCATGACAAGTGCCCCCCTTAATACCCATCACCCATTTAACTTATCCTCTCACCCACCTCCTCCCCAACAACTCTGTTTGTTTTCTCTAATTAAGAGTCTGTTTCTTGGTTTGCCTCTCTTTCTCTTCTCCCCCTATGTTCATTTGTTTTGTTTCTTAAATTCCACATATGAGTGAAATCACATGGTATTTGTCTTTCTCTGACTTACTTTGATTAACATAATATCTGTGTAGCTCCATCCATGTTGTTGTAAATGGCAAGATTTCACTCTGTTTGATGGCTGAGTAATATTCCATTGTATATATGTGCCATCTCTTCTTTATCAATTCATCAGTCAGTGGACATTTGGGCTCTTTCCATAATTTGGCTATAGTTGATAGTGCTATTATAAACATCAGGGTGCTATAGTTTTCTGGACTAAAGTATTAGTAGTCATCTTTTTGCTCTTGAATGTGTTCTACTTTGAATGATAAATTTTATGGTCTTCCTACGTAAGATGAAAATTAATCTGTTTACTCATTTCTTAGACCAAGTTGCAGAGAAAGGAGTTCTTGTAAATATATACTCTAGGAGGGCAGAGGCTTCTTTGATTTTTTTTTTTTTTGCATAATTTCTTGCAGTAGAGCAATAGGTTACCAAATAACCAACCAACATGTTTACTTCTTTCTTCCTTTCCTCTCTTTTCTTACTCCTTTTCAAAGTGGAAATAATATTTATAGATTATCTATACATCTTGGCAAATGATAGGCAATTAGTGTACAGTAGTGAAATAGGCAAAAACTAGAACAAAACAGGAAACAGGATGAATTTGAGGAGGCTTTTGAGAGAGCATAAGAATAGCTGTAATGTGTGTACTGGTTAGGAGATGGGGGTTGGGAAGGACATTTTTAAAAGTACTATTGAAGACTCTTGAAGTCCTTTCCTTGGTGTCCCCAAAATATGAAGTAAGTCTATTCTTCCTGATTCTTCAAGCCCAGAGCCTCAAATCAAGAATGACTTTGGCAAGGCAAGGACTTCTTTGGTGGGTAAAGATTGGAAAATCCAAATTAGAATCCTCAGTATTTGATAGACAGAAGAAAAATGCTGGGAACACCCTCTTGTAAAGCATGGACTGTTTTCTCTTGATGGGGACATACTTTTTTCTCTGGGGTTGCAGCTATATTCAGGAGGTTGACATAGTGTCATAAAATCACATGGAGATACCGGTCTTCTATTGTCTTTTTTTCTTGCATACTGTGCTTTCCTAAAGTGGATTGAGTTTTTCATAGTCATCATTGCTGGAACCATAGTCATCTCTATTACTCTTGCTAAATAATTGAGTAGGGCACAGACATCAAATTGAGGGGAGGGTTATGGCTTCCCTCTGTGCTGAATTCCCCACATTTAAGTATCATAGCATTACCTTAGAAGAGAGGAGTTAGGGAAGACAAACTTCCATGTTATGTTCACATTCCATATTTATATTTATATTGCTCACCTCTCCAGTTCTTTCTTTTATTCCCTATTACAGAGAACCCTTAGTACTTCTCATTTGGAAAAATATTAAAATCATAACAAGTATTTTAAAAATTCTGGTATTTGTCTCAGAAAGTCAGCTTTTGCAAATCAAAAGCCCAGAATTTTCTTTTTCTATTCTGTTCTCTCTCGCTCTGTCGCTCTCCCTTTTGCAAAAGCCCCTTCTTGAAGACACAAACATCTCTTTTCTCCCTAAAGTGGCTGAACAGGGGATGATCATACGACCCGAAGAAAATATGGGAATAGAAATTTATCCTGTATTGCTTGCCTGGTTTTCCTGGCACATGGTGATTGCTGACCTCTTCATATTCTGATTAAAGTCTCCAAGTACTCGCACTTGACAAGATCTACAGCATCTGACGGAAGCGTCGTCAAACAGCGTGGTGATTAACAATATGGAGTCTGGAGTCAGGTGGTGGGGTTTGAATTCTGACTCTGTGATTTACTGATTATAGGACTTTTGAGCACATTATTTAACCTCGCTCTAATATATCTATTTCCTCATCTAGGAAATGGAAGTAATAGTAAAGTCTCTGTCATAGATTTCTAATGGGAATAAAATGGTACAGTCTTTGTGAACACAATACAGCCCTTGGCATGTATTAGGTGCTCCGTAAATGTTAATTACTATTATACACACTGAATGACAACTTATCGTTCAAATTGCTGGTGTCTGACTAGAATAAGTTTAGGGGAACAAAGGAAAATTCTCATCCCAAGCCTCCCTTCCCCAATAGAAATGAATCCTGTTGTTAGAATACAGTTAAGAGTCTATAAACTCCAAATTTAGTACGTCAGTAAAATGTCCGTTCACTTGAGTGCAAGTGGTACCCAGAATGTAGTCTTTTAGTTTGGATGTAATTCCAGTAAAATCCTTAGATTTAGTAGATTGGCTGTCTTCCTTTCTCCATCCAGAATCCAAGCTCTTGCTTCCTTTGTCTCCTTGCCTCTCTCCTAGTGCTGGTATCATTTAACCTTCCCATCTTACCAGCTGTAACCTGTCTTTCAGTCTGACGTGAGCCTCCCTTTCATTGCCTTGGTATCTTCTTAATCTCCAACACTGTCCTGAGGCAGGTACAACCTGGGTCTCTCCTTTATGCATTATTTCCTTTGCTGTCCTTTCTGGTGGCATCTGTGCTTTCTCTCCAGCTCCACATATGGAAATGTTGAGGTGTAAAGAGCATATGGTAAGCTCCACAACTCCCATTGCTGCTTTCCAGCTTTTTAGGCCACCACAGCCCTCCCCATGACTAATGCTCTCTCTGTGTGCTGTTTTATTTATTCTTGTGGCCCTCTTATAAATTCATGAACAACTTTGCTTTGTGCCTCATAGTCTTCCCGTTACCATAATTGATGCCATCACTGGAGTCCCTTATACTTCTTTGACTCCTTTAGTTTCAGTGTCCATTAACTCCCGTCTGCCTTAGCAAATTCACTCTGTCATCACTGCTGAATTTTCTTTCTTTGTTCTGTCGGAAATTCACTGTCCAATCCTTCTAACTCCTTTACCTTGTTCTGCTCCTATACCATTGTCCTTCAGTCCTTCCTTAATCTAATAATTTACTTTTCTAGTCCCATAACGAGAGGCCCTTTAGAACCACCAGCACAAATTTATGATGTTAACTTCTACATGTGCTTCAAGAAGTTCCTTGTCTAATTTTGCAAAAGAGCAAGCAATTTTCAACTTTCCTCTCCAGTTAATTATCAAACTTGTTATATTATCCTGACTCCACCGGACCATTGTCACTCCAAATGATCTCTGGAAACTTGATTGGCTGAACAATGGGATCTAATGGCAGCATCAGTGGTTAGGAAGCAAGGTGTGTATGTGTGTGCGTGTGTGTGTGTGTTCGCTTGTATGTGTGGTGCTTGTCAACAGTTGACAGAACTTGAGGTGACAGTTAATCTTGGTTTGGTTGCTACCATTGCAACATCCATGCACCATCACTTGGGGCATTGGAAGTAGGAAAAACATGTACGTATATTACCCAAAGTATAAAGAAAGCCAGAATAACAGTAGATCTTTTTATTTTATCTTTGGATGAAAATCTCTCCAAATATCTCCTTGAACTAAGATCCAGGGACATTTTACTAATTTTAAAGGCCCACTTAGTAAGATGAAAGACATAAGAGGAGTATCACCTCAGAAATTCAAAATGGAAAGGAGCAAATGAGTATATGGAGAAGACTGAGTATTAAAACGCATTTTCATACAATGCCATATGTTGTTTGCTTTAGCCACTGTGATAACCTCTCAAAGGGATTTCCTTCTTTTGGCCTCGGCCCCTCCAGGCTCCTCTCAGGAGTCAAGTTGTCTTTGTATGGCACAGAACTGACAATGCCATGTCCCCACCGTACTTGATCTGGGAGTGGCTCTCAAATGTAAACTTACCGAGAAGCATCTGGGCAACGTGAAAAAATGATTTCTGGAATGCATTCTACAAATTTAGATACTGAGCTTGCCCCCATCGTTTGCACTTTAGTTGAGCACTCTGTTGTTCCCTATTGGCTGCTGCTCCAAAAATCACATTTTGAGATAACACGGACCTACAGAACGATGTCCAGTGTAATTACACGAAAGACCTTTCACGGTCAATTTTTTATTCTGTCTGCTCTGACATATCCTGTGCTTCAGCTCTATTTATTACTTGTCCTCCCAGATCCCTCTCTATTTTGTATGTACGTATATGTATGTGTACATACACACACACACACACATAAAGCAGTTCAATATATTTAAGTTTATATTGACATTATTTTACTAATGAAGAGTTCTGTAGAATATGTAAATTCTCAACTTATTAATGATAGCCTCTTAGTTCTTTCAACATATTTTTCCTTCCCAAAGCTAATGGCAGACTAAAAAGATATTCAGGTGGCCAGATGGTCATTGATCTTAAGGGCTTTTGATCCTGTATTCATAAAATTTCCATCCCTTCTAAGGAGTCTCACACATGTCTTGGCTTCGTTCTAACATGGGCTTTGAAAAATGGTTTCAGTTCATATTTAGAGTTTAGATCATTTACATTCTTTTGTCTTTTTTAGAATACAGCTGGTCAAAAACGGCTCATGGTTAAACAAAATCTTAAACAGAGTTCTTGTTCTAAATGGATTTAGTCAGCCTTAATTCATTAAAGATTTATCTCTTTCCCTGACCTTTTGTCAGTGTCTTTTCCTATTGCTTCCAGAAATTAAATTAGAAATTTTACTGTCATATCTCTATCATTCTCTGTCCTTTATTTGCTCACACATACAGGCTCACATGCACACATATACACATGGAGACACACATGCAGTATTTTCATGAGATGAAGGAACTCAGAAGGAAAACATATATATGGGAGTACTTTTTATATTATAATTACCAGGGGGCCCTCTACTTTAAATCTTCTCATTTATCTGACAAACTAGAAGTTAAGTGTGAAAGAAATTAAGTGTTAGTTAATGCCTATGAGTACACTGCAATTTATAGTTCATAAACCGTCTTTAAGTTAGGAGAGGCAAACACTATTTTAACGGAGAAATTGCTTGTTTAATTTTTCTTCTTTTATGCATTCTCTTGGACTTATTTTCACAGGAGAGATTTATACTTTTTTTTCCCTGTTTGTTTTAAGGTAATTTATGGCCACTTTTCCTTATCCAGAGAAAGCCAAGCAAAGCGAAACAAAACCAGAACCCTTTCTGATAGGAAAACACAGAGTTCCTGAGTGAGAGGTGTAAGGAAGGGGCAAGAGGAAGCATATTCTATGGTTTAATGCTCCAGGCTTACAAAAGCGTGGTGTTGGAATGGTAATTGGATTTCTGAGCATTGCTTTGGAGAATAGACTGCTTAAATCATTGAAAAGGAAATCATTGCAGAAAAGAAGCAGTGAAGAATTGCATAGGTTGTTTGAGTACTTACAAAATAAGAATAACATAAGGAACAATGAAGAACCGGTTTAGTGCTGTTGAGATTTGACATCTTTAAAAACCTGATATTGTAGCTGTAGTTTTGATCTTTATTCTTTTGTTGAATAAAATCCCAATGCATTTTGGACCAGTATCTTAAATGAGGACTGAAATAAATGAGACCTTTTAAATGCTTTTAGAGAAAAAAAGAGAACAACATTTTCCCCCAAAGGCTACATTATACTTCTGTAGGGAAAATAGATGTGGACAGGTATACATCTCTATTTTTAGTTTGTTTCCCATATGTACTTCTAAGGCAGTCCAATTGACAGTCTTAAATGTGAGAAGATTCTTATGTCCCCAAAGTTTCTTATAAATAGAGTGGCTGATGCACAGTAATCATTTAAACAATATTTTGATGTGGTAGGAGAGACTTACAGATCTGAGGTAGGGGAATGCTGGCCAGCAGCCTCTTAAAATCTTCAGCTAAATTTTCCATAAAATTTTTTTAAAATAAAACATTGCATTTGCAGGGCGACTAGGTGGCTCGGTGGGTTAAGCCTCTGCCTTTGACTCAGGCCATGATCCCAGTGTTCTGGGATCGAGCCCTGTATTGGGCTCTCTGCTCAACGGGGAGCCTGTTTCCCTCTTTCTCTCTGCCTGCCTCTCTGCCTACTTCTGATCTCTCTCTCTGTCAAATAAATATATAAAATCTTTTAGAAAACAAAATAAAACAACAAACAAACAAAAAACATTGCATTTGATAGGCAAATAGATATTAAAGCATGTACTCTAGTCTTCTTTTCAACAGTAAGTACCCACTATTCCTGTATGTCATGAATATGGTCAAAATTATTACCTCTAGGTTAATAACATATATTGCTCTTGCCCCAAATCTTAGCATTTTGCTCTAAAAAAGCAGAAAGAAACAACAAAAGATAGAACATAGATTTCTAAGAGAGTTCACTAAACAAATTGCCCCATTTCTCAGAGATTTACAACATAGATTTCCATTTACCTTTGTTAATTTGCCACAGAAGAAACATTTGTTGAGTGCATTCTTTGTGCTAGACAGTCTGCTAGTTACCTTAATCATATATTTAATGTGTTCTACACAATAACCTTTTCCTTATTTTTACAGTGAGAGAATGGAAAACCCAGATAGCAATAAAATTTTCCCAGGACTTCAATAGCCAGGACTTCAATCTCGCTCTGTATGACTCAAAATCATTTCATTCCCTCTGTCATGCAGTCGTATGTTTTAAGCATTAGTTATGTTTGAAAACAATTTTGTCTTTGGGGAATAGTCTTTGCTTTCTGGAGATTCTTTTTACTTCTGTACTCTGTTGTTAAGTTCAAATGCAAATGAACTCTTCTTTTTGTTCAAAGAGAGGAAAGAAAGTCACTCTTACAAAGTGGTAATATGCAAGGACTGGAAAAGCATTCTTATTCTCCACCTGAGACCTGGGTTTTTATAGAGACAAGAAGAACCACGGTGAGAAGACCAGTGTGTGTCAGGGATTTACTCTAGGGTAAAATATTTGAAATTACTTCATGAAATGATTTTCAGAAAGCACATTTTAGAAATTAAAAGCTTTATGTTTCTATGAATTGCCATTCCAGGTCAGGGTTTAAGGGCCTAAGTAACCAACATTAAAGAGGTCCCCATTTGAAGCAAACATTCGAATACAGTTTTCTCTTTTTCCCAGAGAATATACCTGTGCTTCCTTTTATCAAAAAAATATTTTGATGGAGAACCTGGATGGCTCTCTTGGTTAAGGGGCTGCCTTTGGCTCAAGTCATGATCTCATGGTCCTGGGATCGAACCCCACATGGGGTTCTCTGCTCAGCAGGGAGCCTGCTACTCCCTCTCCTGCTCCCTTGCTTGTACTCTCTCTCTCTGCGTCAAATAAATAAATAAAATTTTAAAAAAATATATCCTGAGGTTATAAAATAAAAATAATTTGGCTGTGGAAAAAGCCGTGTTAACACAAGACATGATGTCCTTTTTAAAATAAAATTATGAATGGCTGGTTTTGAATTTTTTTAATATTGCAAGCATTAAAAAATTTCCTCACTAGGTAGATTCAGAATAAATGAGTAAAAATATGTAAATTGCTTGCTAACTTTCAAAGCAGATTATGGTGATGAGGAAAATGTTCCTCTAATGTAACCTTTTATAACTGGGGTTAATTTTGCTTCTTTCTTACCGTCTCCTGAGATGAGACAGTGCCTGCCACACCATCCCAACACGCAATAGCAGGTAGAGTGTGGGCTCCAGAGTCACTCAGCTGGATTCCATATATCTCACTTACTTCCTACATGATGTTAGGCTGTCATTTACCCTCCCCGAGTATGAGCTTCTGTTCTGTTAAGTAGGACATTAACACTCAGCTCACAAAAATTACTGGGAGAATTAGATGACGAGTGTAGTAAGGTAATAAAGGTAACTGGCTTGTACGAAGTATTTAATGTGTCCACAGTCCTCTCGTCCTTACTGGCTTTGGAAGCCTGTAGTCATCACAGAGGCCTTATAAGGTATGTCTATACAACCACTCCCTTTATAGAGAAGAAAGCTGATGGACAAGGGGGAAGGTCCCAAAACAAAGAAGTGTCAGAACCAGTGTTGGAAGCCAGGCTTTGGTTTGATTCGATTTCACAAATCCAAGTACTGTGTACACATGACCAATATAGTATTGATGCCTACCACCCACCACACACTAAATTTCTTTAAAAATCAATTCTACTTAAAAATAAATAAATAAATATCTACCTTGCTAGCTAGCTAACTATAGGTAACTGTGTGTTGACTTATGTCTCCCAAAATGATATGTTGAAATCCTAACTCCCAGTACCTCAGAGTGTGACCTTATTTGGGAATAAGGTCACTGAAGATAAAACTAGTTATGATGAGGTCATAGTGGATTAGAGCAGACCCCTAATCAAGTAAGACTGTCTTTTTTTATTGTTGTTGTTGTTTTAAAATTTATTTTTTTATTTGAGAGAGAGAGAAAACACAGGGCAGAGGGGAGGGACAAAGGGAGAGGGAATCTCAAGCAAACTCCTTGCTTGTGTGGAGCCCAATGCAGGGCTCAATCTCCTGACCCTGAGAACACAACCCAAGCTGAAACCAAGAGTCAGATGCTTGACTGACTGAGCCACCCAGGTGCCCCAAATTTGACTGTCCTTGGGGAGATGATGTGAACATACAAAGGAAAATGTCCTGTGGGGTGAAGGCTGAGATGGAGTTACACAGTTGTAAGCAAAGGAGTACCCAAGATTGTGGGTCACCCCCTGAAGCCAAAAAGAGACTCAGTCTCAGAGGGAGAATGGACCTACTGACATTGGTTTCAGATTTTTAACCTCCAGAACTGAGACCATAAATTTCTGTTGTTTTAAGCCACCCTAGATCGTTAGCTTGTGGTGTTTTTTTTTTTCTTATGGTAACTTCAGCAAACTGATATACTTACACAATATTTGCATAAAACTGAAAGTAGAATGTAAAATGTATACTAATAATAAATGTCTGTTCTTACCTTTTTATAGGTTGGTGTAGTTTAGGAATCGGTGCTTATGGATATCTTTCAAAATAAACTCTTCCTATGTATCATTTTCTAAAGTTACAAATCTGTAAAACCTTGGATTCTTATATACTCCATCAGAAGACAGATATATATCTCTGTAGACACAGATGTTTCTTTTCCTTTCAGCCAAGTAGCAGATGTACCCAAAACTTACCATTCATAATTCTTCTAGCCCTTATAACTGATAGCAGTCAAGTGAGCACATAGGTCTGTAACTGCACTGTAGTATTTATTTTTATTTCCTATGTGTTACTTTCTTTCAGCATTTAGGTCATAAATTCTTAGAGCAAAAGGATTATATTTCATACCTTTGTAAAATACATAACACCTAACAAAGGATGATGTTTACACATGGCGTATTTTTTATATATAAATTTTATATCGTGACAATGACAGTAACTATTTTTTCAATCCGTGGTATTCATATCAGGTATTTGTAGGTGGGGACCTCCATTGTTCAGCTTAATGGCGTCTTCTGTTCTCAAGAACATTGCAGGAAGGTGTATTAGTTTGCTAGGGCTGCCATAACAAACTACCAGAGTGGTGTGGCTTAAAGCAACAGAAATTTACTGCCTCCCAGTTCTGGAGGCTTGAACTCTGAGATCGGCATGTTGGCAGGAGGATTGGTTTTTTCTTCTTCTGAGGCCTCTCTGCTTGGCTGATAGAAGAGCAACTGCTGTGTTTTTGCATTTCTTTTTCGTATAAGGACACCGATCCAGTTGGATTAGGGCCCATCCTAATGACCTCATTTCAACTTCATTACTTCTGTGAAGACCCAATCTCCAAAGACAGTCACATTGTGAAGTCCGGGGGGGTTAAGTCTTTAACATATGAATGGGGGCACCATTCAGCCCTAAACAGGGCACAGGAAAAAGCTTATGTCTGTACCGATTTTTAGCTGAGGACCTAACTAACTAGAAAGCCCTGTGAAATATTTGAATATAAGATCTATGTGGGTAGCTAACACTTTTCTTTAAAAATGAATGTATCATTCTAATAGGACTCCAAGTATATTAGCAATAGAATGGTTTCTGAACCTGGTAATTTTCTTGGGGTAAGTAAAGAACACGTATACTTATTTGAGTGATTTGAGGTTTGAGATTTTGTTTTTGCTGTTTATTTTGTTTTGAAACACCTGACCAAACTGGCAATATTTCCCAGCTGGTTTGACTTCACAGTGGTAATCTCCTTTATTTCAAGGAATAATATTTAGAAAGTAATGAATGGGAAGGAGAAGAGCTGATATTCCATACACACTAATCCAACTATTGCAGGAATAGGACATGACCTGTTCAATTGCCCCAATCAGATTTTAGGTGGAATGAAAATGCGTTAGTCTCTTAAAAATTGCATGGTCCCCATCTGAGGAACTTCAAAGAATAAGAACAGCTAGTGTGTTGGGACGCCTGGGTGGCTCAGTTGGTTAAGCAGCTGCCTTCGGCTCAGGTCATGATCCCAGCGTCCTGGGATCGAGTCCCACATCGGGTTCCTTGCTCAGCAGGGAGCCAGCTTCTCCCTCTGCCTCTGCCTGCCACTCTCTCTGCCTGTGCTCACTCTCTCTGTCAAATAAATAAATAAAATCTTAAAAAAAAAAAAAAAAGAACAGCTAGTGTGGAAAAAGAAAGCTTTTGCATTCTTTGACACTTAGGTTTCTGTGATTCCAGGAGTCTGTGATTGTTTCTCTCTGTACTAAAGCTTAGTAGCCTGCACAGATAATTAGAATTCATAGCTATGTGTAACTCAAAGTTATTTCTGTATGTGAGAAGGGATGTGATTCCCTTCTCTAAAAAATATCTAGTATAGACATAACATTATCATTCTTTTAGTGGTAGAGATGTTACAAGTCTTGGATGAAAAATTTTTCTCAAAGTACAGATTTATGGTACTAAGTATATTGATTCCCATGAGACATTATCTGAATAGGAGAATATTTAAATAATCATTTGTAGTTTTCAGAATTTTCAGAGCAAAATCTCTTATTTAGAAGGGACTTTGTAATTGACTCCAGATACATATATGGATATAACTAAATTAGTCATGTGCTGTAATTATTTTTTACTACCCATAAGATTGGGTCATATGAGGGCATCTGGGCAGCTCAGTTGGTTAAGCGTCTGCCTTTGGATCATGTCATGACCCCAGGGTCCAAGGATCGAGTCCCACATCAGGCTCCCTGCTCAGCAGGGAGTCTGCTTCTCCCTCTCCCTCTGCCCCTCCCCACCCCAGCTCATTTTCTCTCTCTCATAAATAAATAAAATCTTAAAAAAAAAAAAAAAAAGATTGGGTTATGTGAGGTGCTTTACTTAATTTTTTTCTCTTTTCATCTCAACATATTATAGACCGTGCATTTTCTTTGTTCCCCAGGAATTGGATATTCAGGACGATGGGCAATCTCTACCATACTCACCAGAGAGACTGAGGCCAGCCTTTCTTTCCTGAAATCTATTAGCCCTCATCCCTAGAACAGATCTTTTCTTTCATTCCTGAAAACTAGGCACTGAACTGTGTTTTCAGTCCAGGATCTAGTCTTTTCTACTTCTTGGCACAGTATTCACTAGACTCACTCCCTTAGAGCTGTCTTTCTCATGGAGATATAGGATTGAATAGAAAGGATGCTTCCTTCTCTGAAGTGTGGGTTAATATTGCCCTTCCAGCAGTAATAGGAGTTGCTTTTATTCCAACTTGTTCCCTTTTCTCTGATGTGCCTTCCACCCTGTCCTGGCAGGGATGTCCCTGTTTATATGGCATAGGGGATGTATCTAGATGTTGCCAACTTGATTAAATGCTAATTTCAAGCCTAGGTTGCATATGGTAGGAGCAGTTGCACAATGATACAAAACTTTATCAATGTGCATGTTGATGTAAATGTTGTTTTAGTTTGTTTTTCTATATTCTTTCTGAGGAGTTCTTGTTCCTGTATGATATTTGTGTCATCTTGAATTCTGATTTCAGGATTTTTCTTTCTGCATCCATGGAAGTCAGATTGTGACAGATATTTTGTTGTTTTTCATATATGTAATTTTATTTTGATCATAGTTTCCATTTGACTTATGTTTATGATTTTAATAATTAAAACACAGTCACACATGACTATACTAGTATTTTCTTCAGCCATATTTAATAACTTGTCAGATTCTTAGGGTCACATTTAAGATAAATGTCTTTCAAAATGTGTTAATATTTGGATTTCTTTGCAATTAAAAAAATCATTTGATTGGCTATGTGGGATTTATGCCAAATAATCCTTCACTTATGTATACTAATGATCGTCATAGTTTGGCCTGAATTTCAAGCTTTTTAAAGTAATATAATATATAATGATATGTGAAGTCATAATTACTTCCAGAAACAAATTTTAAATCAGTATAATAACGTAATAGAATTACTGTTAGCTCATAGTACCTCCAAGTTATATCATGTTATGTTTGTAAATCATAATTAAGGTAAAATGTAGTAACTTACTCTGGGATTTTATGAGACAGAGAATGCTTTCAGCATATCATATATAAATGATTTTCGATATTAGAGTTTTAGATAGGTAATCATTTGGAGTACTTATTTGGCCAACACTAGTGATGTTTATTCTCATAACTTTGTATGCATACTTTCTTCAAAGATTGAAAAAAAATGTTTCTGTTAATGGTCACGGTAATCTGTCTTATGATGTCTAAAATTCTGACATGCCCCTTCTCTGGGAGAGACAGGATAGTGGGGTGATGAATAGGAAGAGCCTGAGTTTGAATTCTTGCTTTTTAAAACTTCGGTGTCTTCTGAGAAAAGGAGATAAAAAGTGTCAAGTCCAGACAGGATTGTTTGGGAGGGATTGAATAATCCAGTTTGTAGGAGTGCTGAGAATACTGATGCCATCATTGGCCCCCCATCCTGTTCATGTCTACACAGGGACCTCCCTCTGGGCTACCAGCTCCAGGCCCCATGGAGGTATATGTATGCTCCAAACGGAATGCTGGGAGGCATGCCCCGATCTCCCCTCTGGCACACAGATGGCACCTCTTTAGATAAATACCCTTACCTCTGTAAAATCTGTAGGTTAAGCCCTGGGCTTTGCATAGGGTAGCTGCATGGCCCTTGGATCTTCTGTTCATCCCATCCCCCCATCAGGAAATTACCCTGAATGAAACTGTGTAAGTCTTTTGGCGTGGCTTGCTTTGTTTTTCAGGCTCAAAGCGCCTTTTCAGTTTGAAAGATACTTGGTTGTCCCTCTCCCACCTTCTGACAGCGCGACATGGCAGGCTACTCTCCTCATGACTTTGCTATATTCGCCAGCCCCTGGCAAGCACAGAGCAGTTTTTTGGCCCTGTAGTTTTACATTTGCAAGAATGTCATCTGAATATAAACGTAACTGTATGGAGTCTTACTTTAAGTCTTGCTTCCTCTTTCACTTAGCATTTGAGATTCAGTCATTTCATTCCATGTATCCAGAATTCCTTCCTTTTTAGGCTGAGTAGTATTCCACTGTATGGATATGCCATAGTCTGTCTGTCCATTCCTGATTGAGGGATATTTGTGTTTTTTTTTCCAGTTTTGGGCAGTTACGAACAAAGGAACTATAAATATCGATGTACGAGCTTTTAGGTTTCATTGAACTTGCTTAAATCTCTAAGAGTGGGGTGACTGGATGATATGGTGAGTGTATGTTAACAGAATTAAAGACAAAACAATTTTCTAAAGTACTTTTACCATTTTGCATTCTCACCAGAAATAAATGAGAGTTTCAGTTCTTCTACATTTTTATCATCAACTTAGTATTATCAGGATTTTGTCTGTTTGTTTATCTGCTTTGCAATTCAAATAGTTATGTAAGTGATGATTTTTTTTTTAAATAAGAAAAATTATTTTTTTCTTCAAGCATATGAAAGTATAAAACAATCTTCAAACTAACTTGGAATTATAAGTTTGTACATTTTTGTCTTAAGAAAATTTTATATTTTCTCCTTTACTTCAGACTTTTTAGGGGGAGAAGCTTTGTTTAATTTTATTTTCTTTAGGTTTCCTAAGGTAATGTGAGGTCTCTGAAGATTTAAAATTTTATAAGAAATGTTCCTGTCTTCAAGTTGCTCATAATTTATCAGAATTGGTGAGATGGACCCTGAATACAGGTCTAGGTGTACTTAGAACAGAGGCCAAAGTCCATTCTGGCAATTGAATGAGTGAATTAGGTTAATTAGTCAATACCATTTGACCAATTGCTGTGATGTTGATAACAATACAGATGAGGACTTTGAAAGATCAGATTTGGGGATTCAAAATTACCTTCAATTTTTAAAAATTATCTATAATGTATTATTTGTCCCAGGGGTACAGGTCTGTGTTTCATCAATCTTACACAATTCACAGCACTCACCATAGCACATATCCTCCCCAATGTCCGTCACCCAGCCATCCTAGTCCTATCCCTGCCTCCCACCCCCCAGCAACACTCAGTTTGTTTCCTGAGGTTAAGAGTCTCTTATGGTTTGTCTCCCTCTCTAGTTTCATCTTGTCTCATTTTTCCCTCCCTTCCCCTCTGATCATCTCTGTCTTGTTTCTCAAATTCTTCATATCACTGAGATTATGGGATAATTGTCTTTCTCTGATTGGCTTATTTTGCTTAGCATAATACCCTCTAGTTCCATCCAAAATTACCTTCGTTTTTGAACGAACTGCAATAATATATATTCTTTTCCAGTTTGTTTTAGAGCCCTTAAACATGGACAGTCATAGATTCAAATCTATGGAGTAGGGAGAATGGTGAGCTGCAAAAAAATAGAAAAACCTGAGAAAAGAGAAAAAGAGCAGTGCACTGATAAAACCTTAGATCTTTGCCATCTCAAATTGGGAAATTCTTTCAATTATGATTTATTTAAGTATCAATAATATTAATAGAAACTTCAGTGGTTTAACTAAATTCAAAAATTAAAGGTTTTCTGTTATTTTCTTTGAATGTCTTCTAATTTGGGTCCCCACCTCACACTGGCTCTCACATTTCACACTCCCTGATAAGCACTGGGGCCTCTTCGGGATCAATGGGTTTGTTGTGACATTGTCCTTAAAGTATTCTTGTCTTTAGGATTGTCCTGTAGTCATTTGTATGGATGCTTAAAATGCTAAGCATAAACAGCAATTTCCAATTGGCTTTGAAAATTCTTGTCTGAGACAAAGTATACCCAGATGCTTTTCTCATAGCCAGATACAGGTATGTGCTTCTCTGACCACCACTTTAAAAGGAACTGAACATAAACATTAAGTAAAAATATGAGGGGAAAAATGCTTTATAAAACACAAGTTATTTTCAACAGAAGGGGATATCACTGAATGTGTAGACATTCGCAGCAAAAAGACAAAAAGAAAGAAAAGCAGGAAAAGATATGAAAATGCATTTGAGAAGTTTGTTACTCTCTTATGTGGTTTTAGTTACCACACTCCTCTAAAATTTCAATTTTCTTTCCAGACCCATTTTTTTTATAAATATGAAAGAAGGCTATAAATATACATCATTGTGATGACATAGCTGAATTTAAGTGATAAACTGTTTTATGGATACTCTGCTTTTAAATTAGGATCAGTTTATTTTAGCACTTGCAATCTGATTCTAATTAAATGCTTCAAATTTAAATGCTGCATATAGAATCTATTTTCCTCAGTTAACAAAACCTTTATAGGGCTTGTATTAGTTGTTCTTTGCTTTATTCCTCACATGAGGGCATTTCTGCTCACCTTCTGCAATCAACAGCTAGAATAAGCCCTGAGGACACAAAACTGAGTAAGATCCTGTTCCTAACTCCTGGGTGCTTAACTGTCAAACGTGGAATAGTTTCAAGGAGAGCTCCTATGGAAGGAAAGGGACAGAAGTTGACTTGGTAATTTCTGGGCTTCGTTGACATAGATAGGAAGCTGGTCCTGTCCCAGGTAACAGCATTTGCAGAGGCAAGGAAGTGCTGAGCTGCATGCTTGCATGTAGTTGGGGAGGTGGGTATCCTATGCACGTTGTTGCATTGCAGAGATCAAGGCAGGAATCACAGAAAGCAGCCAGAGTCTGGTCATTTGAAAGAACTTGTAAGTCACGCCATTGACATACCTATGTATCTACCGCTTACTGAGTGGGAGTCGTCGTCTATACTGAACCAGTGTATAGTACTTGGGTTTGTGGAGTCAAAATGCCTGGCCTCCAGCACTGTTCTGACGCTCCTCTGCTTTGTGACCTTCCCTTTTACTCATCAATTTCTTCATCTGTAAAAGGAGATGGCCATACAACATACCTTAGCAGGCTGCTGTGAGGGGTAATTATACTACTGCCTATAACTATGAGAAGGTCACAGATACATTGTTAAGTATTAATACATGCCTGCTAACATCCTTACATTATAGGCACACTTTGGAGATACTGGGTCGTCAGGTCCCAACCACGGCAATAAATCAAATATTAAAATAAAATGAGTCAAAAGAATTTTTTAGTTTTCCAGTGATAGTAAAGTTACGTTTATGCTATACTGCAGTTTATTAAATATGCAACAGCATTATGTCTTAAAAAAAACAATGTGCAGTCCTTAATTTAAAAATACCTCCAGGCATCTAGATGGCACCATCAGTTAAGGAGCTGACTCTCGGTTTCCTGAGTGACTTCTTGACTCAGGTCCTGATCTCAGAGTCCTGAAATGGAGTGCTGCCCGCCCCCACCCCATCAGGCTCTGCACTCTGTGCATAGTCTGCTTCAGGTTCTCTCTCCCTCAGCCTCTCCTGCTTGTGAGCGCTCTCTCTCTAAAATAAATACAACTTGAATACATAAATAAAATAAAAATACCTTATTGCTAAAAAATGCTAACCGTCATCTGAGCTTTTAGCAAGTCATAGTCTTTTCGCAGAACCTTGCCTCAGTGTTGATAGCTCCTATCTGATTAGGGTATTGGTTGCTGAAGGTTGGGGTGGCTGTGGTCATTTCTTAAAATAGACAACAATGAAGTTCGCCACATCTATTGACTCTTCCTTTCACTTGAACACTTAGAGGCCATTATAGCATTATGAATTGATCTGATTTCAATAGTGTGTCTTAGGGAACAGGGAGACCTGAAAAAAGGAAGAGAGACAAGAACTTCTAGTCGCTGGGAAAGTAAGGACACACACACTTACTAAGTTTGCCATCTTTAATGGGTGTAATTTGTAACACCCCAAAACAATTACAATAGTAACATCAAAGATCACTAATCACAGAAGCACCATAACAAACATAATAATGAAAAAATTTAAAATATTATGAGAATTACCAAAGCATGATACAGACATAAAATAAACAAACGCTTTTGGAAAAATGACGCTGATAGACTTGTTCAACACAGAGTTCCCACAAACCTGCAATTTGTAAAAAAGAAAAAAGAAAAGAAAAAGAAAAAATACAATATCTGTGAAACACAATAAAGTGAAGTACAATACAATAAGGGATGACTGTCTTACACCAGTTAGTTAATTCTCCCTTCAATTTTTATGAGATGGACATTAATGCCCCACTTCCCAGAAGAGAAATTCATACATAGGGAGGTTAACTGCCAAGCCTAACATCACATAGGAAGCAAATAGTACCACACAACGAAGCACCATTAGAGGATCTTCTACAATAAGGAAATAACTTCAAGGAATATCACCTCTGTGACTCTATGAATTGAGGAATCATTAATGCTAGCTAGGTAAAAAGCCCAAAATGGGGGCGCCTGGGTGGCTCAGTGGGTTAAAGCCTCTGCCTTCGGCTCAGGTCATGATCCCAGGGTCCTGGGATCGAGCCCCACCTCGGGCTCTCTGGTCCACAGAGAGACTGCTTCCTTCTCTCCCTGCCTGCCTCTCTGACTACTTGTGATCTCTGTCTGTCTAAATAAATAAAATCTTTTAAAAAAAAACAAAAAAAAAGCCCAAAATGAAGACAAAAACAACTAGCGTGTCCTGGGTTTTTTATTTTCAGTTAATGTTTTGGGAACTTACCTCTCATAACCCGAGGCCTCTGTCTGATCCATCAATGATCAGAGCAGCTGGTTCTTTACCTTGTGATGAAACATGGACTGAGAATCTCATCAGAGATGAAGATCTTAAGATACAGGAACTTCATGCACGTTCACTCATGTCTGCACATAACACCCTTCATTAGCTGCTGGAAAAGAATGGGTGACCAGGCCATGCTCTGTGATCACAACCTCCTAGGCCAGCATTGGGCCAAGCAGCTGGCTTAATTCCCTAATAGTTGATTTTTTGGACAGAGAATGTCTTCCTTTAAAAAAAAAAATATTTTATTTTATTTTATTATTATTATTATTTTTGAGTTACACAACTCCTGTGCTTTGCTTTAATTTTCCCACTTTTTTTTACTGGTATATATATAAAAAGTACTTTACTTTCCTCTTCATTCTAGCCTATAAATAAAATAACCCGAAGTTGACAATGAATAGCAACCTCAAATGCCAGCAAACTGGTAAAGTATGCTGAGGGTACTGACGAATTGGGAAAAATATGCCACACCTAAGTGACCATGCTATGTAGTTCTGATTCATTGCTGACAGCAAAGAACTAATATTTTCATTTTTTCAATTTTGCAACATAAGCTAGAGGAGTAGAATTTTGTGTTTTGTCTTATTTATCTTTCTGTGGGTAAGTAATTAAAATAAAAAATATGAAGCAAAACACCATGTGAACCAATAATATGTGAACCAGCCAAGACAAACACGTTGACTTTCAGGTACCTGCTTCTAGGTAGGGAGTACCAGGAAGGAGAAATGGTAGATATGTGTGCTGGATAGACCATTCTAGCAGACCCACTTGTCTACCTGTGTTATCTTCCCAGAGGTTGTAGTGAAACTGTGAAAGAAGATGAGATTTCTAGAAACATAAATAAAGTGGAACATTCAGGGAGTCCATGGTTGAACCCTGGGCAGAACCAATCATCAGAGAAGAACCAATGGAAGAAACAGAAGGAATCATTAGAGAGGAGAAATATGTGTAGGAAGGAAGAGGCATCAATAAGCCTCAAAAAGATCTAGTAAAATAAAGACTGAAAAAGTCCTTTAGTTCTGGTAGCTTGAATTTACTGGGAAATTAATGCAAGGGGTCTCGGTGGAGTGGAAGAATTGTAGTGGCCAATATATGGCAGTCTTTTGGATAGTAAGATTAGAAAAGAAAGAATGGGTGCTGGAAGTCAGTGGGTAGAAAGCGAATTAGGTATCAGGAAAGGATTTGTTTTTAAGAAAGAGACTTTCTTATCAGGGAGATGTATTAATATTTACTCAAAAGGTAGAGTGAAACTTTTTTGTTAATGATTACCAAATGTCAGTTCCAAATGTGTTCAGGCTATGTCATTAATTCTTATAACTCTGCTAAAAGGTAGCTAAACATCCTTTTGTTATAGATGTTGGAGTTTCAGTGGAAGTTAAATATCTTTCAGGAAGCTACATGATTTGATAATCAGTATTTTTCCTTTTGTTTGCCATGCACCAACAGCTGTTCTAGAAAGATTTAAGATAATCTAGAAGGATATTTAGTACCTAATTATGAACCAGGAATAACTGGCCTATACTCTTTATAGCACAGTACCCAAACAGTGTATTTGGATTTTTAATGTTTGTATTCAAACTGTATTATAGACTTCATTTGTACCCTGCATATCATAGATCTTTTTTTTATTTGGGAAATAAATCATTAAATATTATTTTTCTCCTCCTTAGCCAGATAAACTGACATGAAGAGGAGATGACTACTGATATTTAATATTCATTTATAATTTGTGGTCCATAATGGATTATGCTGTAAAATTTATAGTTTCATATTTAGTCAGGATCAAATTACCTTCGTTTCACTTATTTGCAGTGTATTTATTAATTGGAAAACACGGGCTCCCTCTTGTGACAAAATCAACAATTTTAAGTGTTCTTTAATGCCAAACTAAATCACACATCTATGTCCTTTTAATTGTTTTCAAATAACATTATGTATACAATCATTTAATCATTTAATATTTTTCTTTTTTCTGATAATTATTCTAGTTTTTTGAAAAAGACAAGTCAAATCAATTTTTGATTCCAGTATGTGTTTAAAACTGTAAATAATGCTTTAAAATATGGAGTTTCAAAGTTGTGTTGAAAATATCAAAGAAAAGAGGAAAGACCAAATTTAACTTTTGTTCTTTTGTATTTAAATGTGCTGTTAGATGTTTTTGAAAACTCTTTGGAGAAATTAAATTAGTCCTTCTAATATTTTAATCGGCTGACACTCCAAGCTATGCACACAATTAACTTTATATTCTGTGTGTTCCTCATGCTTGATAGCTATGCTTTTACTTCTAAAATGCTCTGCAAACTCTGTGTATCTATTGTTTTTGCATTCCTTAGGGAAGCAACATGCATGTTGAATTATTGGAAATGCCCGTAACGAGGCCTAACCAAGAAGGAATAAAAGTCATAGTTATTTTTTTTCTAAATATTTTATTTATTTATTTGATAGAGAGAGAGATCACAAGTAGGCAGAGAGGCAGGCAGAGAGAGAGGGGGAAGCGGGATCCCTGCTGGGCAGAGAGCCTGATGCGGGGCTCGATTCCAGGACCCTGAGATCATGACCTGCGCCAAAGGCAGAGGCTTAACCCACTGAGCCACCCAGGCACCCCGTCATAGTTATTTTTAAAATGAAATATTATATGCTATGTATCTGTGTGCCTGTGTGTTAGTGTGTGTGTGTACATGAGAAAGTGTAGTGAAAAGAAGGGAGGGAGGGAGGAAGGAAGGAAAAGGAAAGGAAGAAAGGAAGGGAGTGAGGAAGAAAAAAAGAAAAAAGAAAAACACCTAATAGTTATATTTATGGACCTATCTCAGAAAGGGTCTCTTAAGGTCATCTGAATAGCAGGCTGTGAATTAAAAGAAAGGGATTTAGTCCTGACTCTGTCTTGAAGTATCTCCATAGCCTTGGGCAAGTCATTTGCCTTCTTGGAATGTCTATTTTTTTACCTGCATAATAAGGTAATTAGTCTAAATCAGTGCTTTTTGACTTATTCTCTGCAGGACCATATTTGTGGGAAATAACATATTTCCATGGCTCACTTGCATGTTAATTATTAAGGCTATGTCTGTGGAGTGACAGAATAGAGACTTTGGTGGTGGCAGGGTGTGACTAACACCTCAGGAGTGAGGACTGTAAAAGCACACTCGGATGAAGATGATGTCTGGGAGCTGAGGAGTGCCATGTAAGGAGCCTTTCCTACTGATCAATAATTAATAAGCTCCTATCCCAGCTTATCATCCATGATTCTGTAAAGACTAAAACCTTTTGGCAACGCCGGACTGGTAGTAGGAGAACCAGGACTGGAATTTTACTCTCCCACGTATATCATTTTTTTTTTTTAATTTCTGTAATTGGCAGATAGTCCAGTATTTTGCTGGAATCATAAACCATAGGCTGTATTAACTTAAAATTCAAGGCAGAAGCTATTCGTCCCTCTCCAAGTCCTATCAGTCTACATTTCCTTGCACAGGCCTCCTTCAGTCATGTATATTACTGATGTGACTTGGAGGCATTTCAGTCTGCGACTCTAATTGACATATCAGTAACTGTTTTTCATTACCTATGTCACTGGTGTTGCATTTTGCCCCGAGAACTTACATGCCATCTGCCCCTACTCAGAGTGAGCCATGGGCTCCTGCAGGGAGCAGCTGCCACGTTCTTTACCTTCTCTGAACCTACTCTGGTTGTGAAAGCCTCTTGCCTGGATCCTGGCTTCTTTTTTCATTGCTCCTGGGTTTCTCTCTTTTTTGAGTGAAACCTGTGTGGATGACTTGCTTAGCCTTTGTGTTTCCTTTTATTTCTGACTTTGTATCTGAGAGAGTACACAGGTCCACACTCTGTGGCCCAAAGACCAATTCTTCCCTTTACCGCACTTACCCAAGTCTCGATTCACTGGAGAGAGTAGATAAGTCAAGAATGAACAGCAGCAGGGGATGGCGGTCACCTGCTCTTTAACATCTTTGTCATTCATCCATTCATTCCTCAGTTATACTAATAATATTTATTGAATGACTGCAATGTAGTAATTTGATCCCTATTTTGATCCCAAGAAACTTGGTACTACATGAAGACCCTTTGTGATAAGCTCAGGACAGAGAATTGGTCCAGATTGCTCAGGGGAAAATGAAAAAAAAAGATGAATATGGATGTAAATGTAGACAGCCAGAACCAAAAATACATGTATGTTTTTGTTCATTCGGGAATGCCTGATATCTGCCTTCTGTGTGTTGAATACCGTTTTAAGATTTGCAGCAACATGGATGGATCTAGAGGATAGAAGGTTAAGTGACATAAGTTAGTCAGAGAAAGACAAATATCATAGGATTTCACTCTTATGTGGCATTTAAGAAAGAAAATTTAAGAAACAAAACAAGCAAATGACGGGAAAAAAAGAGACAAACCAAAAACACTCTTAACTATGGAGACCAAACTGATGGTTAACAGAGTGAAAATGGGGACCAAGAGTACACTCATGATGAGCACTAAGTAATGTATAGAATTATTGAATCATTATTTGTACACCTGAAATTAATATAACATTGTATGTTAACTATACTGGAAAAAAAAGATCCTACCAAGAAAGACGTGAAGGAAGTGAGTACATTACATTGTGAGTGGTGGTAGTAGAATATAGAAAATTGAGTGATAAGCAGTAGCAAGAGCCCTCATTCTGTCCAATAGCTTTTGTACAGAGAAGGATTTTGTGTGGCTTAATATGTAAATGTGATTAGACATAAGTAACGAGAGTCAATGTCAATTTTTGTCGTTGTGGTGGTTCAGATAGATAAATTACGGGGAGGGGCTCCATTGATGGAAAGAGGGACCTCCCATTTATTACCAGCTACCCTCCTGCTCAGCCACCCTACTACATTGTTTTAGCTCCTTATTCTAAGTGTTGGTGTTTGTGTGCATGTGGGGCACTGCGTACATATATATATGTATATATATATATATATATATATATATATATATATATATATATATGGTAGGCAGAGTTTAGAGGTCTTGTGGTTTGGTTGTTGATGTGTTTGACTTGATGAGCAATCCAGAGATTTTCCACTTGATATGTTGAAAATATTTTTAATTTTTTTAAATATTTTTAATTTTTTTAAAAAGAGTTTTTTTTTTTTTGCCTCAATTCGGTTTCTGGCTCCTTCCATAGTGCACAGTTTGTGAAGAGAGATGATAAGCAACCTGCATACAGGATTAATCACACCCTAGAATTTGTTCTCACTTAACAAAGCACTGCTGGAAGCTGCTGCTTTTTTTCTGCAGTAGGGAAATAACTTCTGAGTATTGTCCCTGCGACTCTCTGAATTGGGGAATCCTTGACCCTAGTTAGTAAAAAAAGAAAAAACCCAACTGAAGACAAGGAGACCACCTGGCATGCCTTTCCTGAGTCCTGGGATTTGTCCTCTCAGTCAGGTTTGGGGACTCACTTTTCACAGCCTGAAGTTTCTGTCTGATCCTTCAGTGAGCGGGAAAGCTGGTTAGTTGGCTTATGGTGAAACATGGACTGAGAATCTCATCACAGTTGAAAATCTTAGGATGGGGGAGCTTCATGTATGTTTACTCAGTCTCTGCATTTAAAAGGCTTTAGTATTGGCCTTGCTGCATGGTGGGTGCTGGGGTCATGTAGCTTCTACCCCTTTCTCTCTGCCTTGCGTTGTCAAAAGACATTCAAATCTGAAAAACTGTAATGGGTCACTTTTATCTTCAAATGTAATGATAATATGCAAGTTGTCCAACAGACATGCGATCCAATCCTATCCAAAGAATGAAAGCAGAATATTAAGCTCGTACCACAGGTCTTGCTTGTGAACAGTTTGATTTTCTTCTTGGTCTTACTGTTTCAATGCTGATTGCAGAATAATCTCCTCTCAGGATATTAAAATGTAAGTCCTTAAAGACAGAACTTCCCTTTTCCTAAAAGAGGTCTGTATTCCTATCAGTCTTTCTTTTTGTCTTTAGTCCTTGCTGTTTTGGTTCAGACAGAACAGGATTGCAGGAGATGCAGTCCTCTTCCTAAATGCAAAACTGGGGGAGCTTTGAAGCACTTAGCGCCTTCTGCAGCAGAGAAAGACAGGGACTCTATGTTCCTTGATGGATTCTGGAAAATAAAAGCATGTGACTCTCTTTGAGTGCTGCTTGCAAAGCTCTTTCTTATTATTCAAAATCCTTTCCTTTATAGTTGTATTCTGGCTTCTACCATAAATGTCCCCACACGTTCTTTGGCTAAACCCAGGGACTGAGCAAGGGATATGCTGCTTTTAACTGTTCAGTGCCTTCATATAGTGGTTCCCAGCCCTGGATCCCTAACCGTGCTCCACCTGTGAATTTCTGATCAGCAACTCAGAACATTAGCTTTTCAAAGCAAAGGTTCAGAACCAATGCATTTTCATGTAGTGGGCATTTAATAAAATTCAACTCGATTTTAAAAATGGACTGAATTAATTTTAATTTTTTGCTCAAAAACAAACTCTCTCCCTTAATTGATTTGCATTATCAATTTTATTCTTCCACCTAATCTTTCACATTGGTTCGTAATATGAGGAGGCAGTGAGGGAAAGGGGCCGAGGATAATATGCTAATATATACAGTTGCCCTTATTTCCTCATTTTTAGCCTTTATTACATTCTAGTGCAAATATATAGTACATACCTCTTTTTAGTAGACTGTGTGATCCTTGATACGGGGACCATATCTTACTCATTTCCATGTTTCAGGACACAGGCTTGAGTGTGAACTTGCAGAAGCTGTTTAAAACAATTAATGAATGAATTAGAGCATTGTTCATGATTTTGTTTAAAAATACATATGAAAAGTGCTTGAAGTATTTTAATTTATACATATAAATAAGACTTTAGGTATTACTCCGGAAAATACCATTTAAAATGATACAGCATAAGCAACTAAATCAGAATTCATTAAAACTAACAAATCTATATTTTGGTTTCTACGAAGTTTACATATATATTAAGGAATGATGACTAAGAAGATGATTGCTTTTAAAGAACCTGGGAGAACTGGGAAACTTTTGACAGGGGAAATCAGAAATGTGCAGTCCAGTGAAGAATTAAACTTCTGGGAGTAATAATATGGGCTGATGCACTCAATATAGCAGTAATGCCCTCTGAGAAGGATAGGAAATAATTCAGTTCCTTCAGGCTGCATGGAAGCTAAATACAGTATGACAAGAAATAGTAGCAGCACTCATTATGTCTGATTGCTAATTACCCCTTTGAATGATTCAGTTATGCCTGCTACTAGATAATTAGTTTAGTAATTTATGGCTGCAGCGCAAACTAGTATTTTAATTTTCGCAGTACAATTTTCACAATACCTACAGTTCAGATAATATCTTCCTTTTTTATTCAATTTTAAATTGCTTTTTTGAAGGCCTATAAAAGAGCAAGAATCCTTGCATTTTTCCCCCATGTATTTCACGCAAAAGTTAGGCACTTTATGGAATTTTATTTAACTTTAAACGGCAGGAAAATAACATCTTATTAAGTCCTGTTTCATTATGCTTCATTTTCCCAATTTTGTGGGCAGAAGGGGTGGAAAAATTTTAGATTCTATCAAGTGACTCAATTTTACAGCTGCCAAATTTCATGTTCCAAAAAGACATTGAGAATTTGATAATCTACCTTCTTCCCTTTGTATACATTTCTACTGCAAGGATGAGCTCTGTTTATGTGACATACAAACAAATCGAGAACTATCCGACCTTAGGAAAACTCTGACATCATCTCCTCCTTTTCTTATTTGAGTAGATGAGATTAATTCGATACAAAGAAAGTAGAAGTGAGTCACTGTGGGTGAATTTTGGCCTTGAATCATTTCCCTCTTGAATCCACTTGCAGTCCAATATTCCAGCTACTTTGCTGGGTTCTGTGGTAAGATAATGGCTATTGTTTTAAAATATTTGATCATCTTTTATAAGCATTTATGTTTGGTTCAATGTTCCCATCAACCTTTACATTATTTCCCAAATTCAGAGAGTAAATCCAGGAATGGGAGAGAGGGAGGGGGAAATGTTGATACTATGGTATGCTAAAAAATTTTCATGACTCCAGTACAGTTGGTCTGCAGCCCAGAGGCAACATTGATCAATGAAATTCACATAACAATTTCAGTTTAATCATATTTATTTTGTTTGTGTACATAGTGAACACACTTGCCAAATTGTTGAGTGATACTATGAATTAAGATCCAACTTAAATAATGCAAATCCAAATAACTTATTTGGATATTGGATTGTGAGACTTGAATTCCTGGTAGCTGATAGAAAATTTGCCACTTTAAGATCTCTGTAATTAAGACTAGGTAATTTTTGCAGTTTGAGGGAGCATTGAAATGCTTGGAATAACAAAAATTGTTTAGTTTCATAAAGTATTTGGTTTTGCCATCCCCAATATATTAAAATGAATGCTTTTCATATTATTTGATGCTACCAGACACATTTGCCTTATGGTTAAGAGTTTTTAACTAGCATCTCAGAATTAAGGATATTTGGCAATTACTTGTTACTCCTTAATGCTTTCCATTTGGTACTTTTTTTTTTATTGTAATACAATTACAAAATGCCCATGGTTTTTACTTGCCATACTGTTCTTGTAGCCGATATTTACCAGTGCTGGATCAATGTTCTAAAGGGCAGCCCTGACAGTGTTATTTCAGTGAACATCAGGCTGATGTTTATTATAGGCTGAATCTATGCCCTTTATTGCCAACAGTCTTACTTGAAATATGTGTTCCTTGACCCATTTAATAAATGGTTCCCCATAGATATGGCAGTGCAATTCTTCCTTTTTTCTATAGATGCTTTTTGAAAAAAGTTTCTTACCCATAAGGCAGTTTGTCTAACCATCAAAGCATCATATTGACCTTTCCAACTTTGTTCGGGGTGACAGTTGGCTGGTCGTTGACACTTCTTTTTTTTCCTAAGTTGCTAACTAGAGCTCAAACAGGCTTTTGTGCTCCGCTATCTTCAGATTTGTAGTTCATTCTGCTTTGATTACCTCAATTCTAACTGTTTATATCCTACAATAAGATGCAACTGTTATAAAGTATATAAAAGTATCAGTAATAAATCAGAGGCAGAATTTACTGTGATTAGATTGTTGTCAGTAATTATGATGCCCAGTATTATATGATCTTTTTGTTCATATGATGAATTTATTTTGGTTCTCTTCCCACTGGGAAGAAATAAATGAGACATTTGTTTTTAATATAAATATGGTACATTGAAAAAATTAGTTGTTGACAGAACTCTTTGGAAGGAAGATACTATGATCTTGAGTTTACATTAGGAGTCTCAGCCAGCTGAAAATTTTTTCAAGAGTTAAAGAAATTTTGGGGCACCTGGGTGGCTCAATTGGTTAAGCGGCTGCCTTTGGCTCAGGTCATGATTCCAGGGTCCTGGGATCCAGCCGTGCATGGGGCTTCCTGCTCAGTGGAAAGCCTGCTTCTCCCTCTGTCTTTTGCTCTGCCTACTTGTGCGCGCTCTCTCGCGCTCTCTCTCTCTCTGTGTGTCAAATAAATAAATAAAATCTTTAAAAAAAAAAAAGTTAAATTTTGCCATGGCTCTCAGAACTGTTTTAGTCACAGAACATTATTCTTTTTGGTGCTGAACTTTTCATGTATTTTTCTACACTTCTTTCTTGACCTTTATTTTTCTAAATATAAATGTAATAGATCATTAAATACAAATATCAAAAAGGGACGAAAAGTTTTCTTCCTTGCATTTCTGGATAGGTATATACTTATAATTAAGATATTTTTGGATATTTTTCCTCTGAGGAAAAGTTAATCAATTTCCTGATCTTATAAATTTGATTTAAAGGGACCACCTTTATCTGATTTGAGTATACTGCTTAAAATAGGTGCAGCGCAGTGTTTCATACTTTGTCTTATCAGAGCTTATAAATAATTAGACTCATAGAATTTGATGCATCTGAGTACTAAGAATTTTTAATTCCTTGATATGTGATACTATATTACATTACATTACTTTATATGAATAAGTAATATTTTTACATATGGAGAGGTGTGTGTGAGGGTGTGTACACATACTTATACAATTAGAATTCTTGACTCTTTACAAGTACAACATCCAGAGGTGCTTAGCAGTTTCCTCAACTAGAGACTCTTCAGTATAAGCCGCCTCAGACATGATAGCCTATGGCTGTAATGCAAGGAGACCAGTGGATATGGTCATGGTGATTGGTAAGGAAGCAACATTTTATCATACAGTTTATTTTTCTTGTTAAATTTGTTGGGCTTCATACCAAGAAAACATTTCAGGGGTAAGAATATAAACAAGAGCAAGCCAGAGTCCATACCCATGAAGAGTTTAAAAGCTAACAAGAGAGATAAATGAGCACGTATAGTCTACAGACAGTCAAAACAAGAGACTGCAATCAGAGAAATATACTCAGAGTGCTAAGGCAGCCCAGAGAAAGCAAAGGATAATTAATGTAGTCTTGAACAATTGTCTCAGACTGATGGTGATATTGTCCTTTTTCGGGGGCACAGTGTCAATGACATGAGCATCTCTCATTCAGAAACAAATTAAGTAAGGCCGCTAGTTTCATTAATAGCCTCTCAAATGAATTTCACTGGTTTAAAAAAAAATCTTGTGCACATTGGGAGTATGTAGGTATAAGCCGACAAAGAGAACGTTTTAGAGCCTTACGTGGAAATGAAATTTTGCCTTTCTCTTTGCCAAATCTTGTTCCATTTTATTTATTTATTTGCTTGGTTTTGCCAATTGCAGGGTAGACTGATTCAGTCATAAACATAAGACTGGCAGAAATTGTGATTCGGGTATAAAATCGGGCTTAGGATTAGATACAATAAATGAATTTCATGTACTCCCAAAATTCCAATGTCAAAGTAGCATAATTCTGGTCAGGGAAGGCTGAATGTTTCTACCAGGAACGAAATGAATATACTGTGATGTGAGGTTCATACCAGGTGGGTACCAGCAAGAGAGATCTAGAACTTCTTCCAGGTAGGGGAGACAGTATGGACAGAAGGCTTATCCAGACCAGAGTCATATTCTATAAATGCAAGGTGGTGGTGGTGGCGATCAGCATCAGGTAGACACACAATTGGAGATCTGGAAGTTCTCTGCTTCTCAGCGAGGTGGGTCAAACCTTTTGGAAAATGTGATGTGAGCTTTCGAACTCTCCCCAGAAATTGCACGTGCATACAGACTGCTATATATAACTTCATGGGCTTCACAGACTACCTGAAACTTTCATTAGGTTATGGACCAGTGGTTCAAGTGGAGGCAGGGATAATGGAAAGAGGGTGTTTTCCTACAGTTGATAAGGACCCTCACATTTCAAATCAGCCTGACTGGTATTCAGGGTGATGTCCTTGTCCCAGATGGAAAGTGCAGTCAAAACCGGAAGCCAGAGGCCTGGGGCTGGTGATCAGTCAACAGACAGGCCACATGTACTGGCTGAATCTTTGATGGTTCCACGTGGTGTCCTCCCTCATGTGGCATATTCTTTCTCAACTACTTTAAGAACTGGTTCATACATCTCATCCTTTAGGAGACCCTCCCTTTAGGTTTTGTCTCCCGGGACCTTGATTATCCCGTAATTCTCTCTTTATTATAATAGAGTTACAGCATTTTCAGAGACCAGATTATGTCTCATTCATTTCTGAATCCCTGTTCCCAGCACAGTGCCAGGCACATGGGAGGTACTCAGGAAATCTTTTTTCTATGAGTGAACAAAAGCCAACAGTTGTGTACGGCAGGTTTTGCTGTGCTAGAAATTAGGATACACAGCTTCAGAAAGTCTAAATTAATGCATAAAAGATTCATATTATTTGAAACAATCTATTTTATATGGACTCAACTGGGAAAGCTATATATAGTGTAATATAAAATGCACTGCCACGCAAAGGGGAAAAATGAGCCAAGCATCAAACAAATTTGGGGAACATTGGGGAACAGTTCTGAAGCAGAGGCCTATTATGGGAATAAAATCTCTGAGTTAATTGGCGTCCCCTGATTATTCAGCTAATGTCATTTCCAAACAGGCTGTGCTTCCTTCATGTTAACCCTTTTTTTTTTTTTTCTTTTGAAATTGTTCAGGGTTTCAGGAGTGGGTAAGGCGTACCTTGAGTCTGGTCTAGAAGATAAAGCATTTACTGTGAAATACAAAACCAGAAAAGTGGGATTATTTTTTTTTCCAACAGGAAAAAAGAGTACATGATGAGAGAAGAAGAAACATTTAATCAGAGCAAGGGAAAACAAATTCAAATAGAAAAAACCTGCAATTTAGCCATCTCCCAAAAGAACTGATTTCTGTTCAAATAAGTATCCCAAATTGCTCAGATTTTGGTTATTTGGAGAGAAAAAGGTATGGGATTCTAGACCACTTTCTTGATATTGAAGACTTATGTCACAGAAGATTTAAATATCAAAAAAACACATTTAAACTAAATCTGATAGAACACAAAGTCAATCAGAAACCCTTAGGAGAATCAAATATCAAATTCTTCCTTATATGTACTTCTTTTCTTTTTTAAAATTTTTTTAAAAGATTTTATTTATCTGTTTGACAGACTGAGATCACAAGTAGGCAGAGAGGCAGGCAGAGAGAGAGGAGAAAGCAGGCTCCCCGCTGAGCAGAGAGCCTGATTCGGGGCTCGATCCCAGGACCCCAGGATCATGACCCGAGCCGAAGGCAGAGGCTTTAACCCACTGAGCCACCCAGGTGCCCCTATATTTACTTATTTTCTTAAACATTAGTAAATGAGTTCAATTATTCAATTTCTTGCTTTTAGGTGCTCTAAGTTAACTAGACTGAAACCATCCTTAAGTTAATTTCCTTATAAATTTCCATATCTGTCTTGTCATCATGCTTGCCATCTTAGAAATTCATTTGTCACCCCTCCAAAACTTACATAAGAGTTTAACCTGATCATTTCATCTAGACTAATTACCTAAAAACTTTCTTGTGTCATCTCACCTCCAAACTCTGCATCTGTGCTGTTTCCTCTGCTTGGAACTCTGCCCCCAACCTCAGTTTTCTCTGGTTAACTATGTAGCCCTACTTATCATTCAGAACTCAGCTCAAATATACCTTCTTTCTTCTTTCAGCCTGTTTTAGATATTTCTCCTCTCTGTTCTTGAGCAAAATGCACACAACTGTGAAATGCATTTGTCTCTCCCAGAGACACACACAGAGTCTGTGTGAAGGGTTACCCCAGAGGGCTTAGCACGGATGATGGACCATTGTAGGTTCTCAGATGTTTTTTGGAAGATTAATGAATAACCTTTCAAGTTCCAGTCTTAGATAATTCTAAGCACTTTATGTTTCTTTACTCATTTAATTCAACATCCGTCTGAACTTGGTATCATTGCCATACAAAAGAGGAAGCCAGAGGATACTGAGGTTTAGAGAGGGTAACTCCTTGTCTGAGGTCAGATATCTAGTAAGTGGCATAATCACAATGCTGACTAGGCATCTGGCTGTAGTGAACCTACTCTGCCCTGTTAGACTCCACTCCCTGACTTGATTGTATCTTTGAAAGTGCTGGATTGTTGACCTTGATCTGAAGAGAATGATGACTGATTTATTGCCTATCGTGCATGTTCTAAGTATTTATTAATCTCTTTCTTGTCATTAATTCAATATTTATTGCATCCCTATTATGAACCAGGAATATACAAATGAACAAGAGATACACTGACTTACCAGTGACTAAGATTCATAAGGCAAAGCATATTATTAACAATCTTTTGTTAACCCTGCATCATAGGAACTTTTGGTCTATGTTATTTCATCTTAGAATAAGTGCAGTTGCATTAGTCGGAAAATTCTTAACAATTTCATTTCCTATCATTTAGGCATTTGACTCTGATAAAGATATTAAAGTACATTTCATAGTGAATTATCATAATTGTCCTCTGTAGATGCTCAATTTTAGGAGATGCTTTGAGCATCCATACATTTCTCTGCAATACACAGTTTATAAAACTATCAGAAAATATAAGGACTAATCAAAAATTCAGAATCTGTATTTTATATTTGTACTGACAATGCAAATGCTTATCTTAAAAAATTCTATTTTATTCCCTTTTCATAGCCAAGCACAACTTTAACACTTTTAGAATTTTCGTTTCCTTTCCAATTGTCATTCTGAAGAATAAATGTAATACAAGGTTTGGAAGTTGTATTCGCTCTGCATTAATAAAAGCAGTAAAAGCTGCTTTCTCCCATCCCTAAATTATGTAGCAATGACTCATAGAGCAGATAAGGGAATATTACAAGATGTCATTTTCACAGCATTTTTCTAAACTCTGCTATGGATAATATAAACACTGGGGTACACTTTTAAATTTTTAAATGCTTCTTGATGACAGGAGTGGTTTTCATTTTTGTTTTTATGGATAGCATTTTCCTTTCCTGAATTAACTGTAATCTACTTAGCCATTTTGCTCTCTGCCAAATGTCCTAAGGAGTTCTAACTACATATGACATGCTGTTGTGCAGTATTCCAGAAAAAGGACATATTAACTTTTAGAAACATTTCTTTACAAGAACAGAATCACTGTATAATTTTGCTGTAGTCTGACATCATTGTAGGTTTATAAAACTCTGTGGCTTGTGTATGTTGCATGCGTTCTCTCATATTATGCCTTGTCTATATCATTACCCCACTTATGGGCATCACTCAGCTATTATTGCTTATTCCTAATGTCCTTTTATCTCAACATTAATCCCACTCTTTCATTTCTTATTGGTGACAAACACAATTTTATGCCAAAGTGCAAATATCATTTTCTAAATAACTTACCAATTATGCAATCTTTTAAGAAAAAAATATATTTTTAATCTTTTAAGAAAAAAGCTATTTTAAAAGATAATTTTAGGGGCGCCTGGGTGGCTCAGTGGGTTAATGATCTCGGGGTCATGATCTCAGGGTCCTGGGATTGAGCCTCACATCAGTCTCTCTGCTCAGCGGGGAGCCTGCCTCTCCCTCTCTCTCTCTGCCTGCCTTTCTGCCTACTTGTGATTTCTGTCTGTCAAATAAATAAATAAAATCTTTTAAAAAATTACCTTTTTCAAAAAGGTAATTTTTTTAAAGATTTTATTTATTTGTCAGAGAGACAGAGAGCATAGTCAGGCAGAGTCGCAGGCAGAGGCAGAGGGAGAAGCAGGCTCCCTGCAGAGCAAGAGGCTCAGTTGGTTAAGCGTCTGCCTTCGGCTCAGGTCATGATCCTGGAGTCCTGGGATCGAGTCCCACATCTGGCTCCCAGCTCTACCGGGAGTCTGCTTCTCTCTCTGACCTTCTCCTCGCTCATGCTCTCTCTCACTGTCTCTCTCAAATAAATAAATTAATTAAAAAAAAAAAACACTGATTAATGATAACCACATAGTTATATTTTGAGAGAAAGGGAAGATGTAAGATGTAATGCTTTGTTCAAATTTTTGGTGTTGAAAATGTGATTGATGAGTGTACTTGTGCTCTCCCTCCAGAGTTAACTCCTTTGAGCTTCTGGGATGTGTAGCTAACTATCTCACCTTCCAGACTGAGTAATATAATAAGTTAGGGATGAGGTCTGTATCACAATGCCTGGGTACTTGGGAAACAATAAAGAGCAACTAAAAATGATTCTAGTTTTAGTTGTCCTTTTTAAGTATATAGGTCATGGATTAGGGTTGAATTACAGTCCTTGCAGATACCTATATTGGGTATGGGTACCTAAATTTGTACTTTTGTAAGCCTGTCTCATTATTTGCGCATGCCTTTACACTTTCTATTCATCTTGAACTAACGAATTTGAATTACTCAGCCCTTTGAACCGAATTTTAGTTCAGACACTGTTATACATTTTTTCCCCTGGTGTTTCTATAACTCTTTTTGTTTTTTTGTGTTATTGCCACTTAACCACACTGTATTAAACTTGTTTAGGTAACTGCCTTTCAAATTCCATGATGACATCCACAGGATACCAAAGTCTGTCTCACATAGGCTTTTGGCCTGGTGCCAAGCAGTGTCTGCCATATAGTAGCTTCCTCAAAAATATTTTGTAAACTGTCAAATAGTGAATTGTTCTGAAAAAAAAAAAAAAAGAAGTTAGGTTTCTGCTTTATTTTTATAGCCAAATAAATGAACATCCTGTTAACCTTAACTTCTTTAATTTGTCAGGAAATAACATTTAAATTTCTTGAAGTAGTCAACTTCGACTGTATTTTAGTTGTTACATGTATGTGACATTGACTTTTTCTCTATTTAAATGGTATTACAAATGTCAAAGTTGATAACTTATAGTTCTTCATCTTCATACCCAGTCCAGAGTAGACAGTTTTGGAAATGTCCATGTTGGTTAGGCCATGAGGTCATATAAGTACAATTCTCTATTTCTAACCATGATATAAAATTGAATCTTTTCATAACTCATTTTAGAGGACACTGTTTAGGTTCTAATCCAAATCTAAAATTGTTCTTGTTTATTATTGATTGTATCAAGTCTTGAATCTTGGAACAGAAATTTATCCTTTTTCCAAATTTGGCTTCATATGGCACTCTTATATGCTTTCTTCTATTTTTATAGAACTGCTCCATTATCCTTTCTTTCTTCTTTCTTCTTAAGGAAAAAAAAAAAAAAAGGCATTGAAGCATTTGTCTTGAGGAGAAAAAAACATTTCACATATAAAATATATTTTGTAATCACATAAAAGGTAGGTCAAAGTTGGGACCTACTAGTCTTTGTAATGCTACCTTAAGTTTATGACTGATAGAAAGAATGATGTATCACATAAAGAATATTTTAGTTAACTTGTAAACATAAAAATAGGATTTTATTTTATTTTGGCATTAAAATAAAAAACATAAAACAGTGACAATAAATGGTTATTTATCTTTTATCTTATCTGGTTATCCTCTCTTATATCATAAACAGATTATTTTTATCAGCAGATGACCCCCCATCCCAAAAAGTAGTATATATGTTTTTCTTAACATGAAGTAACAAAGTTTGAGAATAAAGAATTCCTTGGGGGACAAAAGTCAGTATGATCAGTTAATTTGATTGTATAATCAAATAAAAACATCTGGTATTAGAAACTCTGAAACATAGTGAGAGTAAGATGTAAACAAATTTAAAAAAAAGATAAGCCAAATAACAAATACAAGTCAGTTTATTCATTCATTATTTTAATTAGTGGAATAGATATCTATGAAACAGGTGATTGTATATCATGTGATAAATGCTATGATTAAAGTCTAAAAAAAGAAAAATCCATAAGATCATCTGGAAGGGACGTCTGGAGCACCTGGGCGGCTCAGTTGGTTAAGCAACTGCCTTCGGCTCTGGTCATGATCCTGGAGTCCTATATCGGGCTCCCTGCTCATCTGGGAGTCTGCTTCTCCCTCTGACCTCTCCCCTCTCATGCTCTCTCTCTCTCGAATAAATAAATAAAATCTTAAAAAAAAAAAAAGGGACATTTATCCAAGACTGAGGGGTCTAGGAAAATTTTCTACAAAATATTAGATCTGAGCTGAGTCTTAAAAATATAGGAGGCATACTGGTGAACAGGAAGGGAAGGGAAATAAATGCATTTTCAATAGACGATTAAGAGATTAGGGCAAATGTGGCAAATCAGGGAACTGTGTTGCTGTAAATGGAAGCGAAGAGACATAAAAATGAGGCAGCAAAGACTCAAATCACTAGGAGGCTGTAGGTCACTTTAAGGAGTTGATCCTAAAACAGCAGGGGGTCGTTAAAAGAGATTAAGCAGAAGTGTCAATGTCAGCCTCACATCCCATTCCCTGGAGGAATGGAGGTGGAGATGTTTGTAACTGAGGGGAGGGTAGGCTAGAGGAAAGGGAGATACTTCCCCCTTTAATGTCTTCTCTTTTCTCTATAAAATCTTGAAATCATCTCTTGTGAGTGAGGAAGAGGAGAGTGGAGTAGTGTGTTGGTGGAATGAGGTGAAGACTTCAAATACCATCTCTGGGGAAGTGGGACAGAGAACAGACTGGGATGCTTTAAGAAGTGAATGTTGCACAGTGTAAAACTACCACTTCACTTAATCTTGGTACTGGCTCACCTACTTTTTCTTCTTGCTTGAAAGTCTGTGGGAAAGGCCAGAAAACACTGCCAGCTAACTCCCTAAAGCATAGTAATCTCGGACATCAGTTGATCTGAAATTTAGGTTTTTCCTAATTTTTACCTAATTTACCTAATAGGAAATAGGAAGAAGGGTTAAGGACATTGGAGACTAGCCAAGATAATGAATTAGGGGATCTTGACTAGATAGAGAAGGGAGTGAAGGTGAGATGAGGCAGATAGATAGACATTGAAAGCTGAGCAGTCTAGAATATGTGTAGAAGGAGCAAGGGTATTAGAATCTTGGATACAAGGGTATTTTGAAAATATTGAATATTGGAGTTTAACCCTCTAAAGGTGAAAGAATTGTCGAAAACTTGGAGAAATTTGCCTGAAAACTGTTAGAAGCAATGATATAATTTTGTAAGAGAGCATAGTAAAAATTAATTTAAACAATCAATAGTCTAAAAGAATTCCATCGTTTTACTTTTAGGGTTTATTCACCAGGGAATAATTTAGGATAGCACAAATATTATTAACAACCTAAGATGTTCATTAGAGCCTTGAAAATAATAGCAAATGATTGCAAACAGCTTGGAAGGGCAATAACAGAGGAAGGCTTAAATAAATTATGATAAACCAAAATATTTGTGGCAGCATAAATTGGTAGAAACTTTATGAAAGTGATCTGGTCTTGTCCATCAATTTTAAATACAAGTATCATTTGATCAGGAATTCCAGTTCTAAAAATGAACCTGGCAGGTATGTTTGACACATGCAAAATCAAGAATGCACAAGATATTTTGTTGCTGCATTGTTTGTAAGATAAAATGCCAATCAGTAAGGAACTGCCTGGGAACATTATGGAACATCCATTTAATAGGATATTATGAAACTATAAAAACTAATGGAAAAACTCTACTTATGTGAACCATCCTCCATGATAGTTGTTAATTTAAAAAGCAACCCAACAAAGTTCTGAACAGAGTGTGTAGTATAATGCCATCTACATAAAAAGTGAGAAAATCCATACATGTATTTAAACAGATATATGTATAAGTTATTTTTCAGATAAACTTAGAAGAAAATAATAGCATTAGTTGCTGGTAGGAAGAGATTGGGCGGTGAGGGAGACAGCAATGAATAGACTTCCGTAGCATTTTATCATATATCTTTTCATTCTTTTTGAATTTTGAATTATGAGAATGAAATAAGTCAAATTGAGAAAGACAAATACCATATGATTGCACTCATATATGGAATCTAAAACACAAAACAAATGAATTTAAAAAATCAGAATCAGGGGACGCCTGGGTGGCTCAGTTCGTTAAGCAGCTGCCTTCGGCTCGGGTCATGATCCCAGCATCCTGGGATCGAGTCCCACATCAGGCTCCTTGCTCGGCGGGGAGCCTGCTTCTGCCTCTGCCTCTGCCTGCCGCTCTGTCTGCCTGTGCTTGCTCTCAGGCTCTCTCTCTCTCTCTCTGACAAATAAATAAATAAAATCTTTAAAAAAAAATCAGAATCAGACCTATAAACATGGAGAACAGACTGATGGTTGCCAGAGGGAAGGGGTTTGGGAAATGGGCAAAATGGGGGAAGGAGAGTGGAAGATACAAGCTTTCAGTTATGAAATCAGTTAGTCATGGGAATAAAAGGCACAGCACAGGGAATACAGTCGATGTCATTGTAATAGCGTTATGTGGTGACAGATGGTAGCAACACTTGCGGTGAACATAGCATAAAGTACAGAGAAGTTGAATCATTATGTTATACATCTGAAACTAATGTAACATTGTGTGTCACCTATACTCAAAAAATTAAAAAGAAAAAAATGTATTACCATTTGGAAATTTAAAAAATCAAACTATTACTTTAACAAATCTAAGTATAAAAGTTGTAATTTTTTTAAACTAACTTGGAAATATGTTCAAAATAATGAGCTTGGGGTCAGGGAAAGAGAATTATACAAGAGAATATATATATATAACTTCATAATTCAGGTGTATTAAAATGATAAGAAAGTACACTCTAAAGTATCAGTATAGGTGATAGGATTGGATTGCAAGCAAAACTTATTCTTCTCTTTTTATTAAAGTGTATTTGAATATATCTCAGTGCATATGCATTAACATAGGTGTGGAATGGACTAGTAATATACCATGAATTTCACTACTAAAGGGGGAAGTATTTTTAAAAAACACTTTTAGATAATCCCTGGAACTCCATTCTTTCAAACATAGAAACCATGTTTTAGATAGTTTGCAATAAAATTTAATATAAATGTTGGATCTTCTATAACATCTTTCATTTGAATAGAAGACTAGTCTTGACAGATATACCTACTAAGAAATTTTATCTGTTATCATAAATAAAACATATTCACAGATATAAATTAAGAGAATATTTCAAGAACAACTCTTCCAGGAGAAAACTAATGAAGAATAATATACATTGTTAGAAGGCCCACATAATTCAGAACTAAAATGAATGGCCATTCTGTTTTACATCCTCAGCATAATTGACAATAAAGAAATAACTTACGTTAAACATTTAGATAAATGAGCATATCCTGTAAATGCAGTGTCTGCAAAATCTTGGTTTCAGGAAGAAGCTAACAACTTTAGAAAATTGTAAAATAAAATTTGAAATAATATTGTATTTTGTCACCTGAGAATTCACAGATCTGTTAAATGTATAGTCATGAAAAAGATCAGAAAAGGATATTGTCCGTGGCACAAAATCATTATTTTTCAAGTTTATATTTAATGCATCTGTTATAATTTGGATTAGGTTCTTTGAAATATAATTTAATTGAATGTTTTTAGAAACTTTTGTTAACTCTTAAGCACTAAGACTATATAAGCTTTTATTCTCCCCCATTCTTATCTCCTCTGTTATTAGCATCTTGCTTGAGGGTGGTACATTTATTAAATTGGAGTATCAGTATTGATACTGATATTAGCTAAACTCCATAGTTTACTTTAGCATTTACTCTTTATGTTGTATATTCTATGAGTTTTGACAAATGTATGATGACAGGTATCTATCATCATTACAGGATCATATAGAATATTTTCACTGCCCTAGTACTACATTTGCCCAAATCACACCACCATTTTCTGTTCCCACCAGCAATGAAATAAAGTTCCTGTAGCTCTGCTTCCTTGCTAGCATTCTTTGTTGTCTGTGTTTTGGATTTTAATCGTTGTAATAGCTGTAGTGTAGTATCTCACTGTTGTTTTAATTTGCAACCCCCTGTTGACATATGATGTTAAACATGTTTTCATATTCTTATTAGTCCTTTGTATATCTGCTTTGGTGAGTGACTTTGAGATATTTTCCCCATTTTTTAATTGGGTTGTTTGTTTTCTTATTTTTGAGTTATAAGAGTTCTTTGTGTCTTTTGGATACCAATCTTCTCTCGGATATCTATTTTGCAAATATTTTCTTCCATTCTGTGACTCATACTGTTCTCTGAAAAGAGCGTTTCCCAGAGCAGAAGTTTTAATTTTAATGAAATTAAACTTTTATTTTTTCATAGACTATGCTATTAACTTTGTATCTAGAAAGTCACCACCAAACCTAGATTTTCACACCACATTATCTCCTCGGAGTTTTGTAGTCTTGGATTTTATATTTAGGTTTTGTATCTAGAAAGTCAACTAGATTTTCAACTATGTTGTTGTCTAGGAATGTTATAGTTTTGCATTTTACGTTAGGTCTATGATCTGTTTTGAGATAGAGTTTTAAAAGACCTAAGATCTGTGTTTAGATTCCTTTTTTTTTTTTTTTGCATGTGGATCCTGTTGTTCCAGCATCATTTGTTGAAAAATGTTTCATTAAATTTTTTTTATTTTCTGACTTCATAGTCCCACTTACAGATTACATGAATTCAAGCTTACCTCTCCTCTGTACTCCAAGTTTTTTTAAATTCCCTATCATACTAAAAAAAAAAAAATCATGTTTTTCTAACCACCTGCCTAATTCCCGAGCATCCCTGCAGCTCATCAAATCCTCATTAAGTGGTAAGTGACAGCTTCATAAAGCAAGCCACTCTTGGGTTGAATAAGTCATGTTTTAATAATTCATTCATTCACTGAACATATATTGCATACTCATTATTGTCAGATATTTATCCAAGAAGTTGTATTTTACTTAGCCTAAAATTATAAGATCTTGGTTCCATGCTCTCGAGCAATATACAAACATTCATTTTCTTTGACTTTGGAGTCATTGTATCTGCATACATTGCATATATACATTGTATCTTTGACTTTGATTTTTTTTTTAAGATTTTTTATTTATTTATTTGTCGGAGAGAGAGAGAGAGCGAGCACAGGCAGAGTGGTAGGCAGAGGCAGAGGGAGAAGCAGGCTCCCTGCCGAGCAAGGAGCCCAATGTGGGACTCGATCCCAGGACGCTGGGATCATGACCTGAGCCGAAGGCAGCCACTTAACCAACTGAGCCACCAAAGTGTCCCTGACTTTGATTTTTTTAAAAGTTTTTATTTATTTATTTGACAGACAGCAATCACAAGTAGGCAGAGAGAGAGGAGGAAGCAGCCCCCCCCCCGGGCAGAGAGCCTGATGTGGAGCTCCATCCCAGCACCGCAGGATCATGACCTGAGCTGAAGGCAGAGGCCACCCAGGCACCCGTCTTTGACTTTGATATTAAAGTGCCTCTCACTTCTTCTCTTAGTTTAACCCTGTCCTATTCTTTCAGACATCCTTATTACAACACTGATGTATGCTTATCAGGATGTAATTTCATTTTTTGTGCTCCTCTCAAAATTTTACTTACTGTGAGAGAAATGTATTCCTCTAGAAGTCATCCATCTGATATAATGAACAGTGGTCTATTTCTTTTCTGTGACCTGGACTATATCCCCTATTAATTAAGCCTTAAATTACTGGCATTTCCTCTGTGAAAATGGCATGATGCACATTATATTAAATTCATTATGAAATTAAAATTTGCCTGGTGGTCATATTCAATATTGCTTTGTAAGTATGGAAAATTTCAATATGAGGTGCCTTGAGGAGGAAATGTAGGAGTGGGGGACTAATTTTAATTGACTAATTTTAATTGAATTGAACATTATTCCTGGGCATCCAAAAAGACAGTGTAGTGTAATAGAAAAAATACTGGATTTGACATTGGGAAGACCCAGACATAGGAGGCATCTGATACATATTAGCTGGTTGTCCTCAAGTAAGTTATTGTCTTTGAACATCAAGTTACTCCTCTGTAAGATAATGTAAGATAATAAAGACAACAATACTTGCCCCATCTCTCTTCTAGTGAGTTTTGAGAAATTAATGTGGAGACATATGTGAAAATAATCTTTCAGGTAGGTTCACTGAGGAATAATTAACATACAATAAAAATCCCCTTGTTGAGTGCACAGTTCCATTGGTTTTGACAGGCCATATAATTTTATGTACACACCACCACAATCATGGTATACAACAATTCCTTCACCTCACATATTCCCATTGGCTTCTTTGTAGCCTGCCCCTAGCAACCCCTGATATCCTTTGTGACCTTGTAGTTTTCTTCTTCCAGAATGTTACACCGATGTGGCTTTCTTCATCTTTCATGATACTCTTTGGGACTCAACCATGCTGTTGTGTTTATCAGCAATTTGTTCCTTTTCATTGATACCTGAAGAAAAGATGTTTTATATTGAAATCAAATTAATCTATTTCAAGAAAAAAATGAAAATCATGTCCTTTACAGAATAGGTTATTATTAAATTACTTGACTGAATAAAGATACACATCTCTTAGCATAGAATATAGACAGTAGCATTTTAATAATTCTCTTAAGCCCTGCACCATGATTTTGGAAATATTTATCTTTTGCTTTCAGATTAAAACTGAATTCCCAAGGGCATAGTTTTCAAAAAAATAACTGTGTACTGTTTGTAGTCATATAGTTTGAGATGAAATTAAAAACAGGAGGTGGTTTTCTTGAAACATGTGGGATTGAAAGGCCAAGGTGTGACTGATTGTGAGGAATTTTTTTGCTGCTGCCAAAAAAAGCCTTTTTGAGCTGAACAAGAAAGGTATAAAATTAGAGTAATTGCACACTTCACATTTTAGTAGCAACATGAAATCTTGCTGGCAATTTGATGTTTTCCTGACATTGTGGCCTGCTGGCCTGTTGTGAGATCCATCAGATGGGAATGCTGCTTATTTTTCCACTGATTCTCTGAGTGAGCTTGTGGAGTAGCTCTTATGACACACCAGCACAAGCCAGCATGTTGTGTCCCAGAGCCTGCCTCTTTAAATCTGAAAGTTATTCCATGTCCTTTTTTGTTGTTGTTGTTTGTTCCTAATTCACTAGTCATTGTGTGTAATTATATGTTAGAGGGATGATTATACACCAATGAATTACAATCAGACTTGGCTTGTTAGCATAGAAAGCTTTGGTTGTTGATCAGGATCATGGAAGCAGGAGCTCACTCTCCCTGAAATGCAGATGTCATGTTAGGCTTCCTTAGATCAAACCCTGTTGATGTACTGGGAAGAGCATTTTGGTGTCACGTGTTCACCATTGTCACCTTTCCATAACATTGGGCATTGTCTCTTGACTTTGAGATTCTTTTGTGAAACTGGGATAAATACTTGGGCATGGTATCTGAAGTAAGTTTTCTCCTAAAAGTTATGTTGATTTACTAGTTGTTTTTTTTTTTTTTTTTTAATACAGAAAATCATGTTACACTATACCCGGTGAAAAATGTATTGAATTCGTATATTGAAAAGTAATTGAGGATGCCTGGGTGGCTCAGTTGGTTGGGTGACTGCCTTCGGCTCAGGCCATGATCCTGGAGTCCCGGGATCGAGTCCTGCATCGGGCTCCCAGCTCCATGGGGAGTCTACTTCTCCCTCTGACCTTCTCCTCGCTCATGCTCTCTCTCACTGTCTCTCTCTCTCAAATAAATAAATAAAATATTAAAAAAAGAAAAGTAATTGATATGAACAAAAATATGGTAGAGTATTTTTATTTGAAGCTTTTTAAAGTAAAACAAAAAATAACAGAAAGGCTTAGAAGTTTGTCAGTCTCCCAAACTTCACATTACCATAAATTTGGACATATAGAATTGTAATCCAGCTCACATTCTACAAAAATAAATAAACAGGTGTTTTACATAGCAAACCTTATTTGAAAGATGCAACACAGACATTGTATATTCTAACTGTGACCTTGGGTGATTTCCTAACCTTTTTAAGCGTCTGTTCTGCATCTATAAAATGGGGATACTAGCCTTTCTCAAGGGATGCTAAGAGGATAAAACGAATTTCATATTGTTGAAGTTCTTGGGACATTAACTTATTCTTTAAAAAGAATACCATGGAGGCGCCCAGGTGGCTCAGTGGGTTAACCCTCTGCCTTTGGCTCAGGTAAAAATCTCAAGGCCCTGGGTTTGAGCCCCCGCTTTGGGCTCTCTGCTCAGCAGGAAACCTGCTTCCCCTCTGCACCACCCCCCACCCCCGCCCCGGCTGCTACCTCCTGCCTCTCTGTCTACTTGTGATCTCTGTCAAAGAAATAAATAAAATCCTTAAAAAAAAAAAAGAATACCATGGAATTTTAGTTTTTTAGAATAAAATCTGATGGTATATCACATTATAATACTTGGGCAATGGCTTATACATAGAAATGAGTGTGTCTGTTATGTGGAATTGCAAATTTCTCAGTGGAAACATTTTTATGGTTTTATTCATGATCAGTACATTAATCGTTGTCCTTTTCTACAAAATATTCTGATAGTTTACTCTGGATTGGCTAATTTCTTGTCCACTGAGAAGTTATTTACATAGGGACTTGGAAAAATAGCTTTTTGCAGTTTATTCCTTCATTTGATCATTCAAGTCATTCACCATGTATGCAGTCAGTCAGAACCTCTTGTGTCTTTGGCTATAACATAGCCAACCAGATGTGTAGGTTTGCTGCCTCTCATTTTCTCTTCTAAGAGAAATAAAATATGAATTTTCATAAAACAAGAAGACAAATGATGGCAGAAGACAGATGAAGATAAAAGTCCCAAGGAAGTTCAGAAAAGTGGAACTATTCTCTTTGAGAGTATAAGGAAGGCTTTAAATTGAGCTAAAGGAGGAGTAGGTTTGGGACATAGAAAGAATTTCAGGCAAAGAGAACTATGGGAACTAAGAGGGTCAAGAACAGTATTTACTGTTTTGGGATCTACTCCATTTGAGTGGGATACATAAAATGCATAAATGAGCTGGGGTAAATCAGGCTGGAAGGAGTTAGATCAAATCATAGAGAGATTTGAATACAAGTGAAGACTTAATTCTTTATTCAGAGGGCAGTGAGGAGATTTACTGGAATGTTAGGTCAAATCTAAAAAAAAAAGTACATGAGTTCAGAGCATTTAGTGAAATCAATCTGGCCACTATTTAGAGATTGGATGACAAAGAAAAGAAGATTTTGACTTATTCATTCTTTGCCAAAATCTCTCCTTTATTCTGACAGCTCCAAAAACATTATGTTATTCAGGAAGCTGTTTTATGTGGACTATCTACTTGTTTGTTCACTTACAAGGATTTATTTTAATGGAATTGCCTTTGAAATGATGCTGCAAATTCTTGTGGCATACCAAAATCCTTGACCTTGGTGAGCCACAGCTTTAGTACTCTTTCAGCCAAAAAGGAAGGAAAAATTAGGAAGCTAAATTAATTTCTTGTGGTTCTTTACATTCTTGTGCATACCTATGGGGTTGAGGGGTAGGAGAGGAATGTTCAGCTTCCTCTAGAATAATCCATATATTACTAGTTTGATTTATTTTTGGCTCCCTCTCCTTTTGAAACTGCCTTATTCAGGTTTTTTGAAGAATTAAACTCTCAGGGCACCTGAGTTGCTGAGTTGGTAGATCATGCGATTGACTTTTGGTTTCTTAGTGGTAAGTGGAAGCCCCAGGTTGGAGGTAGAGTTCAATTAAAAAAAAAAAAAGAATTAAACTCTCAATATGTAACATATTTGTGCAACAAATTTTTTCTTAAGATTTATTTATCTGAGAGAAAAAGAAAGAGTGGAGGGAGGGGCAGAGAGAGAGGGAGAGAATCTCAAGCAGACTCCCTACTGAGAAGGGAGACTAGGAGTTGGTCTTGTGACCAGTGAGATCACAACCTGAGCTTTAAAGCTTGAGTAGGATGCTCGACCCACTGAGCCACCCAGATGCCTCATTGTGTTATAAATTCTTAAGACAACTCTAATTTACCTATTTTTTTTAGGTTTGTATTTTAATTCCAGTATAGTTAATATACAGTTTTATATTAGTTTACGTATACAATATAGTGATTCAACATTTACACACATTACTCAGTGCTCATCATAAGAAGACTTTAATTTAAATTCTATACTTAAAAATAAAAGAATATCAAAGAAAAAGTTTTGCATTTAGTAGCAAGTCCAGTTAGGTCAATAATGTTAGAATATATATGAATGTGCTAGAAGGGGCGCCCGGGTGGCTCAATCTCAAGGTCCTGGGATCGAGTCCCACATCAGGCTCTCTGCTGGGCAGGGAGCCTGCTTCCTCCTCTCTCTCTGCCTGCCTCTCTGCCTACTTGTGATCTCTCTCAGTTAAATAAATAAATAAAATCTTTAAAAAAAAAATGAATGTGCTAGAAGGGTTACCTTAGATTCTAAAAGCTAATAATAGTAATAATAATAGTATTTAATAATCTTTTAAATACCTTTATGAAAATCTAAGTGAATATTAAAAAGTAAATATATGCAATTAACAATATTTAGTACAAAATATTCAAATGTAAATTATATTTATGTATTACTTTTACTAATAGATCTTTAAACTGTTTTTTAATTTTGGGGTGTTTTAACAAATGGAATCTCCTACTTTATTTTGCTTTTTTTAGAAGAATACTCTTTATATGATATTTTAAATATAATATCCAGTATTCTATTTGTTTAATTTTTGTGTGTGTGTTCATTTTGTGCACATTTCACATGAAACCTGTATATTACGAAAATAAGTCCTTTTTGTATGAACTGTTTAGGTTATTGGTATTAATATTTTATAAATAGTATCATCACTCTTAAGCTATTATAATAAGACAAATTTTTAAAAAACCTCTGCTTAAAAGAGTAAAATGGAATTTGGTTAATTTTCTATTGAGATTTTATTTATCCACCTGATAGAGAGTAAGAGAGAGAGACAGAGAGAGCACAAGCAGGGAAGAGGGGCAGAGGGAGAAGGAGAAGCAGACTGCCCCCTGAACAGGGACCCCGGCATGGGGCTCTATCCAAGGACCCTGGGATTTTGACCTGAGCCAAAGGCAGATACTTCACTGACTCAGCCACCCAGATGCCTCAGACTTTGGTTTATTGATATGAAATCCCTGTTCCTTTTAAAGTGACTCCTAATTCAGGGAATTATTGTTTCTGATGGCATTAAGAATATCTTTATTATGAGATTCTCTTTATTCTTAGGTATGGAATGAAATAAAAGATGGGTTGATTTCCTATTTTAATAATTGATTAATAAGTAATAATAAATGTATTAATTAGTCATAATCTGTTTTATAACCAGGAAATTGGGTAAGTACATATTTATGAGCAAATTGAATGGTGCTCAGTACATTTTCTAGCCCTTTAAAGCATTGTATATGTGGAATAAGTTCCTCCAGTGGAACTTACTACCTATGAGATATCTTTGCAATTGTAGTAAATAATAATCTCTCAAGCTTACCTCGATTTTTTGTTTATCTTAATTTCTTGATTTTTGAAGGTGACAAGTCCAGTCTCATGACACTGTAAACAAGCATCTCTGTGGGGTGCCTGGGTGGCTGAGTCAGTTGAGTATCTGACTCCTGATGTCTGCTTGGGTCATGACTTTAGTGTCCTGAGATTTGAGCCCTGAGTGCACATGAGCGCTATCCCTCTCTCTGTCTCTCAATAAATAAATAAGTCGTAAAAGAAAGAAAGAAAGGAAGAAAGAAAGAAAGGAAGGAAGGAAGGAAGGAAGGAACGAAGGAACGAAGGAACGAAGGAAGGAAGGAAGATCTCCGCAAATGTACTTTCTGCAAGTGTGTTTTCTGAGGAAACTTTGGTTTTTAGAAATATCTTTATGTTTGTGTGGTGAATGTGATAGATATGGTACTCAGCTATCTTTCCTTGAAGTAAGTAAATAGAAAAACCACTGATGTAAAGGTAACTTATTTTAAAAACAATTAAAAATGTATAAAACAAATTTAGATCAATTAGAAAATTGTCTAATATAAAATTTCTGAGGGCAAATTGCTCTAGCTTAGTGAAGGGCTAGAAAGAAAATTGTGTTTAGATAGATGCAGAAGAAACTATCAATTTCTTTTCTTTTATGAGGATTGTGATTTATGATAGTTTCTTTTCTTTAGAAATGAGGATTGTGAATTGTGAATAATTGTTAGCTGGTAAATTAGACAATAAGCATGAAAAGAAATTTCTGATAAAGAACATGTTTTTTGAACCTTGTGGCTAAAGAACTTACTGGAGGTATGGTCTCTAGGATTTTTTTTTTTTAAGCTTACTGCAGTTGCTATTGTCTCTTTACTTTGGAGTGGATTGAGTCAGTTGTATTGATGAATAAACACTTTCATGAAAGCATATCAGGTTGGCATATTCTAGGTTGAATGCACGATATGTAAAATTACTATTTAGTCAAAGGACTTACAATAGAGGATTTTCAGTTTGGCAGTAAGGTTACTAAGTGATACAAGGTGAAATATAAAACAGTTTAAGAGGTCAGAAGGATTATAATAATAACACATTCGCTCAAAAAATATTTGAGTTATTATTGCTATGTGTCAGGGGCTAAAATGGATAAATATGGATAGTCTCTGACTTACTGCATCTTAGAGTCTGAGATCAGGTAGTGGTAGGGGAGACATATAGGCATATGAAACAGTCCATATGGGAAATTGCCAGTAAGGAGAGGCACATTGTAGTAAAGGAGCCCTTAGTGGAGGTTTCTGACCTGAACAGAGAGGTCAGAAGCAAGCTGATTAAAGTGTGAGAAGAATGTCATTCTATTTCATATGTCCAATTGATTATGTGTATCAAGGGAACGTTACCATTGAATCATTTCTAGATAATACTTTTATCAACCTACTAAATAGTGAAAACACTTTACAAGTTCCCCTTCTATGCACAATGCCTTAACTCTTCTGTGGAAAATCTTATATTCTGAAAAGATCGAAATCAAGAAAGTTGAAGTATTTTATTCTTTAGCTTTTTAAAAATTTCATCAAATTTTTATTCCTTCAGCTTTTTCTTTTCTTTTCTTTTCTTTTTTTAATCATTGTTCCCTTGAGGTTAATAGAGAGGTTCACTTGATAATAATTTCTAAAGATTTTGAGCCTGTGTCTTATTTCTCCTGATAACCTGAAGGTTCCTGTCTCCCATTTACCATCTTTTCCAACCCCTGTCTGTCAATAACAGTATCTTTCTTCCCTCATTGCCTCATTTCGCAAATGCATTTACTCTAGTTATAAAGATATCCATGGAACGAGAGCAAACACATTTGTTGTGCTCTCCCAGATTTCTGATGTGTAACTGATTTGGGGAAAATGTTGGAGCTATGCAATGATGTAGCAACTGCTGGAAGGAGTACGTCTTAGAAAGAAGTCTCCGTTCAGTTTTGAACATTTTCAGTTTGCAAAGCTCGGGTAGATAACAGCCATAACCACACCTGGACTTCAGGTGTAAATGCATCTGTAGCAAAACCAGTTCTGCAGTATTCGATTTTTATGTGGTAATTAAGGCATGGTTTTGGAAGGTGAGGATTCAGGGAGATAATACAGAATAAAAGGAACACGGAAGGCCTTCATGTTCCTTACACAGGATAAAACGTTGTGATAAAAGTTTAGGGTCATACAATGCCACTTTCCTTGCTTCTGTCGGATCCACGTACCCTTTTGTAAGATACAAACTGTACTTATACTTTATTTTCTTGAGGAAGTCTCAACTCATTCTGTTCGTATTTTCTACGTAATGGCTGTATTTGTCATTTTAACCTCACACATGGCCTTCTATTTTTTTATATTGTTCATGTATCCACGTGTTTCCTTTTTAACCGCATTGTAAGTGCTAGGAGACAGTGTCTCCTTTAGTATCTAGCCCTGTGCCTTTCTTACCATAAACACTCTATATGGCTAAATTTACTGATGGGGACCTCCAGTTCCCTCGTATAATCACTTTATGCAATGACAAAAATACTAAGCAGTTTTTGAAAGTTGAATTTCAGTGAAAGAATTGGATTATAATTTCACGGAAAGTGATTTTCAGCATTTCATCTTGATTCTCAGAGAAAAGACAATATTTCTTGCATTATTTCTTAAAGAACGACTATCAGCAATACTTTTAAGTCTCTTCAGAATCCAGGGGAAGATATGACACCTGTCAAATAGGCTTCAACAATCATTGCATCTGACCAAACATGAATAAGAATATCAGAATTGAATTTCCTTTTTTTTAATAGATGAGGACTAATTCTCACTATTTTTTATTGTTTCCAACTGAAATGTTTGTTGAACTTTTTAAAATTTCACAGATAAAACATTTCACTCTTTCCCTTTTTTAAGACTCCCTTCTCATTTCTTTAAAGCATGAAGTCTTGGTAAACAGTTATTAAGTAAAGCCTTTGCCATACAGAAAATGTATTAATGTTGTCAATTACAAATTTGATTTAAAAACTGAAGAGTTTTGGGGTGCTAGGCTCCTGAGATTGAGCCCTGTATCAGGCTCTTTGCTCAGCGGGGAGTCTGCTTCTCCCTCTGTCTGCCGTTTCCCCTGCTTGTGCTTGCTCTCTGTCTGTCAAATACATTTAAAAAATCTTTATTAAAATTTTTTAAAAAGAAAACCAAGAGTTTTATATATGCCGATATGTGTGGCACTTATTTTCCTTAACAAAATCTACCTCTGTGTCCACTCAGAATATACTGATAGAGGACTACTAAGACTGTAAATGCATCCTGATTAAAGTGGTGAAAAGATTGTATGCAATGGTAAAAATTTATTGCCAAATGAAGGAAAAGCAATGATGAATAAATTAAAAATACAGGGCACCTGGGCGGCTCATTGGGTTAATAAGCCTCTGCCTTCGGCTCAGGTCATGATCTCAGGGTCCTGGAATCGAGTCCCGTGTCGGGCTCTCTGCTCAGCGGGGAGCCTGCTTCCTCCTCTCTCTCTGCCTACTTGTGATCTCTCTCTGTCAAATAAATAAATAAAATCTGAAAAAAAAATACAAAGCAGTATAACATGTGCTCTGACAGAGGGAAGCAACTGAGTGACATAGGAGAACAGAAAAGGAAATCTAATTAAGTGTCTAAATGAAAATAACTGTAATATCCACTTTGCTATGATAATTACTTTCTGCACAAGCAGAAATGCTAAGCAGTCTAAGTGTCTACATGTCAGAATCATCTATTTTTGCTTTAAAATTTACAAATGCTTGGCCCTACCCTTAATAAGACAAATCAGAATTCTTGGGGATAGAAACCATTCCTCTGTAATTTTTAAAAAGCTCTAGATATTACCTTAATGAGTTTTCTAATTAAAATGACCATGCACCTGTTTGTGCAGGACAGTCTTGGCACACTTACATTCCTTCTCTCTTCCTCTCCCCCCAACCCCCGGCACATATTTTGCCCTGAGGTTCTCTCCTTCAGGTGCTCTCTGCAGGCTGTGTTACCACGACCTCCTATGTCCCTTTAGACACTACACATAGGGGGCTGCACATGTCTCGTGGACTTCTCTTAATCTCATATACCTTTGCAAACAATTCCTTATTAAACTATCCTAAATTACCCCCAGTATTGTGCACCATCCTTTTTCCAAAGATCTTAACTGTCCATTATCATCATATACCAGTGTTACATGATGATTGGATGCTTAAAATGAGGTTCCAGCTTTGAATGCAGAAATCAATCTCTCATGCTTCCTCCCATTGACATTGTAATCAAAGATGGACAGCATAGCATAAACTTTTATATATCACAAGCAAAGTATGGGCCAAGCATTTCATTAAACACAGTAGAGATACACATTTCTTTTCCCAAAGTAACTGGAAGCTGTGTTTAGGATTCAAGTAGTGCCTGATGTTGAAAAACTAAGGATTAGTGTCACTTTGGAAAATAATGAGTGTAGTTCTGTTCTGTCCTTTCCTTTCCTTCCTTCCTTTCATTTCCTTTCCCTTTCCTTTCCCTTTCCCTTTTCCTTTTCCCTTCCCTTCCCTTCCCTCTCCTCTCCTCTCCTCTCCTCTCCTCTCCTCTCCTCTCCTCTCCTTTCCTTTCCCTTCCTTCCTCCTTTCCTGCCTCCTTTCCCTCTTTCTTTCTTTCTCTCTCTCTCTTTCTTCTTTCTTTCTTTCTTTCTTTGTAATAAGTTATTTCAAATCATGTTATTTCAGGGGAGCCTGGGTTGCTCAGTCGGTTGAGAGTTTGCCTTCAGCTCCAGTCATGATCCCAGGGTCTTGGGATGAACCTGGAGTCAGACTCCTTGCTCAGGAGGGAGCCTGCTTCTCCTTCTGCCTCTGCCCCTCTCCCTGCTTGTGCACTTGCACTCTCTCTCTCTCTCTGACAGAAAATACAATCTTTTTAAAAAATCATTTTATTTCATATCTTTAAGATAGTCAATCAGTTGATGGGCTTTGGCATCTTTGTTCTGGAAGCTCGTATATTGTTGGCATAATTAATAATTATCCCTACATGAGAGAAGAAATGTTGTACAGCCAGAAGTGCACTTACTGTCTTTGGATCACTTGGCTGCTGTTTGTACTGTTGCCCTGCCTCCCAAGTGTGATTTCTAGACATTAAAAACAGGGTTATCATAATATGCAAGTATCCTGGGGTGCCTGGGTGGCTCAGGGGGTTAAAGCCTCTGCCTTCGGCTCAGGTCATGGTCCCAGAGTCCTAGGATCAAGCTCTGCATTGGACTCTCTGCTCAGCAGGGAGCCTGCTTCTTCCTCTCTCTCTGCCTGCCTCTCTGTCTAATCTCTCTGTTAAATAAATAATAAAAAAATTTTTAAATTAAAAAAATACTCAAGTATCCTTTTAGTAACAATCCAGCTATTTTCCATTTGAGCTAAGACTAGTAGATTATGGAATCTGCTGAGGGTTCGGAAACATGAACCACTTCAGATCATCAAGGTACAATTTAATGTCCAGTGGTTGTTATAGACTAAATTTGACTAAAGTTAGAACTTGCATCCTGAGATTTGAAATTCAAAGCTGATTTGAAAAAATCCATACTGATGCAATAATAGCATCTAGGATACACCCTGCTTGTAATAATTCAGTGTTTTCTAATTTAATTGTCTAACACATATGAACTAGTTGACCAGTGGTGCCTAATTCTTGGCCTCTTGCTGTTACTGTTGTCAAATAAATAAGCTTTGATTATTAATTATATTTAAATCTATATAAACAGTAACATTATTCTGTACTGTTCAAGAGATATCCATCTAATATATATTTCAAATTTGGAATATTATAAAAATCTGGAAAAGATAAAAGAGAAAGGTACACGTTGATTGTACCTAACTCATGACTATGACTCATCAACATTATCAAAAGGAAACTAAAATGGGTTAATGTTCTGGAGTTTGTACATTTGTGCTTATAATGATGTTGTCTCAGTGAGGGGAAAATGCTTACTTTAAGATCTGTCTGCAGGATTCCCTTAGGAAGACAATTGTCTTTGTTTAGGAATGCACCTTAATGATTGCCTTTGGCTTTGTAATTAAGGACTTGTGTGCACATCCTAAATCGGATAGAGGAAGAAAAACAACTTAAAAGCTTGGTAGGAGAAATTACTCTGTAGAAAAATATACAGGGAATTTTGGAGGATGTAGGCAAGTAAGTCAAGAGGAGATGAGGAAAAGAAAGTAGTAATAAGCTAGAGTTCAACATAGAAGGAGAGTGTTGGAATTCTTACTGGTCTTAAAAGAGAAGCCATTTTCTGAAGATCCTACTAGAAGGTAGAAGGACCAGTAATAGCAGAAATGACTTTTATATCCCTACAGATTGCTGTTTCTGAGCAATAAAGAACAACCATGAAAGTATGCCCAAAGTAGATTTAATAATCTTGGTTGTAATTAGTTTTCTCTGCAACTGATGGATGGCCTTATAAAGTGAGGAGCTAGTAAAATAAAAGTGTTCAGGGGAAAAGGTTTAAAGTAAGTTGAATATTTCCGTATTCCGTTAATTTTTTTACATTAGTATGTTTTTGTTTTTAGAGTGGGAGTGGGGGTTGATGTGGGTGGCAGACCTGAGCCAAAATCAAGAGTTGGATGCTTAATCGACTGAGCCACCCAGGCTCCCCATACTAGCATAATGTTTAATGTCATCTGAGTTTACAGATCTCTGAACATATTTGCTACAGAATATACACCAGCTATTATGAAGAGCACTTATGGAGTTCAGTGTGCCAACAGAAGGAGCTGTAGAAAAGCCTTTGCCAGAGCAAGGACAGTTAGAATCTGAGAACAAGCCATTTTTAAGACATCATTGGTGCCATAAACATTCTATCACCTCTAAAAGTTACCTGAGCATTACTTGATTAATCCAAATTTCCAGTGATATTCAAATTAGGTTATTAATATATTTGTAAATTTTTAGGTTTTAATTAAAAATATGCCTAATTATTTAAAGACAAATTTTAAGAACCTGAATTTGGCATTGTGTTATTAGTTAAACTTACTAATACTTGAATTTGAAACTAATTTATATACAATTAGATATCCTTAGATAGTTTCTAGTTTTGTTCTTTTGTTTAATTCATAGGAAATACCTGAGCATTAGCCAAAATGGTGACTCTAGGACTTAAAATTTTGCCTAAATATTTTATCAACAAAACGAGTCCATTAAATAAAACGGTTCCTTTGATTTAAAGAGGCAGTGGTTTCTTCAACAGCTGCTTTGTTATTCCCTATACAGAGTAAACAGACATTTAATGTTGGCTAAAGTATAGACTTAACAAAGATAAGAAGGACCAAAATCTAGTCTTCCTTGTTTTTAAAGGATACTCTTCATGGAAGAATCTCATACTTTCTCGCTGAGAATCCAGACATTGATTACAATCTAGTCCCTTGGAGATTTCCATTTTTAAAAGATAAAATAATATTGTAGGGTGTTAGAAATACCCTATTTCTTACTTGAGCAGTGTTGTGTAAACATATACAATTGTCAACCCTCATAATATTGAATATTTAAGTGCTAATTTTTAATGTATGTTAATAATACCTAATTTAAAGGGAAAAAACCCTGAAATTTAAAAAAAAGAAACTATCTTCTAATATTGTTCTAGAACCTTATATCCAAAACTTGGAAAACTTACTCATCATGGGTCTTCTTTAGTTAATATATGCTTATGCTTTACTTTAGTACTTAAGCACTGAAATTAACAAAACCACAATAAAAAAAAAAAACAATAAATCCATTGACTCACATTACTGAGAATAAAGGAATAACATCATTTTTTTCCTGGATGAGATTACTTATGATAGTATCCCATGTTAGATAACATTTTTGAAAAACAGATCCTGTGTAGCAAAGTTGTTTCTATCTTTGGTCCTATGGCGTGTAATGAAAGTACTTTGCTGATGTGGTTATAATGACTATTTAGTACAACCCGTGTTACTCTGTGACTTTGTTGTGTGCTCATTTATGCTCAAAGAATAGATTTGTTTTTTACTAGTAAGTGATTGAACTTTTTATCTGTACTCTTCAGCACCAAATAGCTACCTTTAAGTTCCATTCAAGTTTGAGCAACATTAAAAATCTCCATTGGTCTATAATTGCTACACTCAGGGAGCTGAATAACTCATAAAAAGAGATCAACAGAACATAGACGTACAGCAAAGAGCTGTGTGTATCAAAGACTATGTTTTTCAGTAGTGTTTCACAGCACTTGATTTTATTTTTAAAATTGCTGTAGAGAACCGTGTGTCTGTTTCATCTTCATTTTTGTAGATATAAAATGATCTCCACTAAAGCAGTCATGATTAGAAGAGTTGCGTTATAACTAAATAATTTGGCGTGCCATGGCACAAGTTTAATAGCATTTGCACTTTTATCAGAAATAATGACACCCTTGTAAGTCACTGATTCACTATTTAGAAATAAAAGTCCTAAGCAGATTTTCCCAGTGAACCTAGCCCTTTAGATTTTATGCTTAGATTAGTAAGATATTTAATATCTTATTTTCCAGTATTGTGTCTAAATAAACCTCCTTAAGGTAAATAATAATAATTTTGTGATTCTTCACTGTACAGTATGCTTTTAAAAGATCTTGAGAGAACATAAACCAGAGAATTAAAATAAAATCAACATGAAATTTAGTATTCATAGAGATTTAGCAGTTAAAATAAATATAGAATAATTTGTTCCAATTTCTCTTTTTAAAAAGATTTTATTTATTATTTATTTGAGAGAGACAGACAGAGATAGTGAGAGAGAGCATGAGCAGGGTAGCGAGGGAGAAGCAGGCTTCCTGGGAGCCCAGTGCTGGACTCCATCCCAGGGTCCTGGAGTCATGACCTGAGCCAAAGGCCACTGCCACTTAACTGACTGAGCCACCCAGGCACCCTATTTGTTCCAATTTCTAACTGCAGATTTCAGTGTTACCTCTAAATGTGATTTTATTTTCCTTTACATTCCTCCATAACGTAGTATGATGCTTTGTTAATACTCTAAAAAGTAGACCTTAAAATTTTGGCTCTGGAGACTAGAGACCAGATTTTCCAACACTGGCATTAACATATCACATTTTCCTTTTCATCTTCTTCTTGGGAGGTAGAATATTAGTTGCCGCTGCAGTGTAGACCCTATGAAGTCACTAGACATCTGAGTGCCTGTGGTCAATCAGGCCATGATGCTATGACTGACGACTTTCTCAGGATGCTAGTACTCTGAAAATTTTAACGTCCTCTGCTCTCTGTGTAATAGTAACACAAATGAGTGCCAATCATCTAAATAATGTTCCCTTGTCCTTAAGCTTAATTCTGCTTGTATGTAACCATGCAAGGCATCATCAGCTGGAGGGTGGGAAATACAATAATTGATGAAAAAGGATGAGATGATTAATTGGGAGGGCAGTTATCACCAAGGAAGAACAGAGAGATAGAAGCTATTATATTTTTCAAAATTGTTAAGAGGCCAAACAGATGAAGTTGGAATAGAAAGCCATTTCTAAACAATAGCCTGCCGTTTTTATATGCACTGTCATTTGCCAATATAGGATATATAGTTTTACTGTGGAGTATTTCATACATTCTTTAATTCATCCATTTCATGTATTTTCTGTTTCTGCCTTAATGTATAGGTTGCCGTTTGAATAGACATTACCGAATTACATCAATTCAGAGACGTCAATAAAATAATTTTTCCATTTTAATATTTCTTAAATTAAGATCTGTTTTTAAATTGGTATCTGTTTAACGCAGCTTCTCTTTCCAGAAAAACTTTGATTGAGTTGACAAGTTTTCTTGAAATAGATGGCACCTTAGAAATCAAGAAGAAAGGATTATTCAATAAACTCATTCATTTAACAAATATTTATCGAGCACCCATTGCCAGGAATAAGGCTAGAAGCTAAGAAAGTTGTAACAAGGACAGAGAAGGTTTCAATCTTCCTAGAGTTCTTGAAGGTAAAGCAAATTATATATATATATTAACAATCAAATAGAATACAATCTAGTAAGTTACTACTGCAGCATAATGCAAATATATTTAAAATGCTGTAGGGTAACCGAAGAGGAAGTTAATAATTCTGGATGTGCTATTCAGAGGAGAAAGAACTCATCAAATGGAAGGATACCAGGCAAGGGAAAGAACATAAGCCAAGGCAGGGAGGTGTGAAATGTCAGGGTATATACGGGGAATGATGAGTAGTCTAGTAGAACTGTTTCTCTTAAACATGAATAATGAAAAGAGCACTTAAAGAGGAAAGAAATAGCTTGCCAATCTGTAGTATTGACTCCAATTATTTTTATATTTTTACAAATGTATTTCTTTTATTCTACAGCAATAAAAGTCCCAAATGTATTTATTCATTATATGGAAACAAAATTATGAACCCAATTTAAACCTAATCATCAACATTAATTTGAAGTGGTATGTGAGTGTTATTTTGGAGCACGGTGAGCAACAATTAAGCAGTGAACTAGTTTTTTAACTAGTTTAATCAATGATCTGTGAATTGGATAGGCCAATCAGTCTATCTTAAAATATGACATTGCTGTAATTATGACTAACAATGGCTAGTGTTTTGAGTGCACAATTTACAGACACACACACACACACACACACTCTGCACCAACTTTTCTTTTGGCAATGTCTTACTCTCACAAAACAAAGTAGCTTTGCATACATTTTTATGGATGTCCTCTTCCTCTCTGTTTCCCCTCTCAGGCATCTTTGCTGACTTATCCTCTTGTCCTAACTTCCTAATGTTGGGGTTCTATCCTTCGTTTTGCATACTCTATCCTTTGATAATCTCATTTAGTCTGATGCATTTCATTTTTCTTTATATCCTGGGAACTATTACATTTTTATATCCAATCCAGACTTTTCTCCCATACTCCAAACTCATATACTAAACTACCCACTTGGCATCACCACCTGGGTGGTGAGTGGACCTCTCCAACTCAACACCTCCAAATCTGAATCTCTGATCTTCTCATCAGTGTTGCTCCTTTTATAGTCTTCATCATCTCATTTAATGGCAATTCCATCCTTACAAGTTATTCAGGACAAAAACCGTGGAGTTTTTCTTATTTATTTATTTATTTTTTTTCCTCATCTCAGATCCAAAACCTTCTAGGAGATTAAATGGGCTTAGCTTCAAAATGTATCCAGAATGGGGCGACAGAGTGTCTCAGTCGGTTAGGTGGTAGACTCCTCCTGATTTCGGCTCAGGTCATGATCTCAAAGTCCTGGGTATAGGTCCTGGGGCTGGCTCTGTGCTCCTCCCCCCACACAAATAAATAACACAAATATTTTTTTTTAATGTATCCAGAATGAAGCCTGCTCTCCCAGCTTTCACTGTTATTACTCTTGCCAAGCCACCATTGTGCCTTGCTTGTATTTTTGTAATAGCTTCCTGTTGAGCCTCCATTCCTCTGTGCTTACTTTCCTCTAAGCCATTACAACGTATTCTTAATAAAGCTGCCAGTGTGTTTATTATGTGAGTTATCATGCCACTTCTCTAATTAAAAAAAAAAAAAAAAAGCTTCTTTTTTTCTGAGTAAGAGTCAGAATTCTGACAACGACTTACGGAACCCCACACCATCTGCTCCCTAGTTCTTCATGTGATCATGTATGCCAGTAGTGTGCAGAGGATATTAGACTACAGAGTGGAATATTAAGACTTCCCTCCTCTCTTCAACAAAATGTGCTCAGTAACAGCCATGAAATGAAATGAGTTATCATAAAGGCCAAAAGAGAAACCAAAACAGTGAAATTTTTTCTATTATCAAACTTATTATGTGTGTGATACATATATCTGTACATATATATATGTATCTGTATCATGCCATTATATATAAAGAATTGAAAAATAAAACAAGTAAGTTTTCAGTACAAAAAAGACATTATTTCTAAACTGTATTAATACATTTTTTTTAAAAAAGGAGAAATACACCAGCATTTTATTTACAACAATAAGTAATAACATTCTGTTATCTAAATTTAACTTCTAAAAATTTGCAATGATGGTCCAAACTCGTTTTTTTGGTATATTCATGCTTAGGAGACAATATAAATGTAATCATTGGTCTATCTATGCCCATGTTTAGTGAAAGAACACTTTTATTAGTTTTGATTTTAAAAAGTTCACATAATACGAAAGAGATGCACAAAAGCAGAAAAAAATTATTAATATGAGACTACTGAAAGAGATGCATAAAAATGCCATTTCACAATAAATTTCAGAAAATTTACAAATGTATAAAAACAACAAGTCGTTCATTGAGTGACAGAGGTGAAGTAACTCAAATTTGGTTTATTTCTATATCTGTATCATTCTTGTTTATATCTAACTTACTGTTTGAGTGCAGGCATATATAGTATCACAGTGGTTGGAGAGATGAACTCTGCCTAATGTGGGTTTATTGGTCTAAAACTTCACAAATGGAAATGAAAAGGAACTCTCTTGGAAGGAATACTTATGAATCTGACAGTATAATAAAATTATTTAAATTAATGTAGAATACAATTTTTTTTTATTTTTAAAGACAAATTATAAAATATGGCCGTGGCAATAATAAAACATGAAAATTCAAAAATAACCAAAGCAGTTGTTTAGAACTTAGACCAAGAATTTTTTCAGGAAAGATATTCTTCACCGGCACTGGTTGGAATGGCCTGCACCCAAGGGTATTGCTCCCACTGCTCTATCCTTGTTATGCTCCTGTATTATGGAGCATAGCATGTATTATGGGATAATAATAAGAGAACTGGGATTAACACACTTGAGTAGAATTCTTTGGATACATTTACAGAAGTCAAATTCTGCTTCACTGCACTTCTACTTTGGCTAAAATCTTTGATACACGATAAATACGCTGTGTAACTGGTGGCTGGTTAATACAAAAGACCTTTAAAGTGTGCACATATTTCCTAGCCTCTTATATAGGTAAGGAGTCAACAAAGTATGACTCAGAGGTCAAATCTGGCCTGCCACCAGTTTTTGTAAATAAAGGTTTATTGGAACACAGTCATGCTAATTCATTTGCATATTATCTATGGATGCTTTTAAGCTTCGGTGGCAGAATCGATTAGTTGAAACAAATCCCAAATTGCCTGCAAAGCCTGAAATTTATACTATCTGTCCCTTTACAGAAGAAGTTTACAAACATCTTCTCTATTACATTTGTGTACAAGAATTGGGTGTTAAACTTTATAATGAATTTACTTATTGAACTGTGTTAATGAGAAACAAAAGAAAATAAAATTGATCCAGTTTGGCTAAGATGTATGCAACAAGCGATTTACTATCAGAGAAAAGTGTGATTGAGGCAACAGTGTGTTTTAAAAGGATTGTGAAGTGAGCAGAGAAAAGATGTTCATATCCATGGAGTGAGATTATGAAACATTAACTCTGCGTTTGCATTAATATTGGAAACAAAACAGCATTTATAGAGAAAGAATGATTGAAGTGTTAGCATCCGTGCAAGGTAGAGTAACAGGAAATAATTTATCATGAGTTGATTTATAACTTCACTTTACAGAGACAGTTATTTCATGGTACAAATACTTCATATCTGAAAGTGATTGTAGCAAATGTGATTTTTTTCCCTTCAGCGTAAGTTGTCTGACCGGCTTCACAAGTTCAGTACTACAAATATGGTTGAATATTGTACCTGTCCAATTAACTGCATGAGTTATCACCTCTACACTTGAGCAAAAAGCTTAATACCAATGTTTTGAGGTTTCCTCAACATCCAGAATTGCTATGGTTTGGAGGCTTTGTTAGTGTCAAGAACACACTGATAGATAGCTGGGAACCCAATACCCCAGAGGTGCCTATTTTCAAATGCCCTGGTTCCTACTATTGCCCTTGTTCCTAAATATAGAGTTTTGGTCTTCTCTGGGCCCTGGATGAACCTCTGAGCCTTGCCTTCTTTCTTCCCAGGTGGCTTCTTGGATTCTTTAAGTTAAGGTTATTTCCTTCATTAGATTCATTACCAAAGAACAATTGGCTGTGGCAGCTTTAGTCAGACTGTGGAAGGCCAAGTTATTCCCTGCTCCCTAGTCTCAGAAGGATGATTACTTGCCATACATTTACATGACTGAGAGGGTCACTTAATTGATTCTTACAAAGAAGATCATTTCCAAGATCATCCTGTGCCCACCTTGGAAGTAAGTGGGCTATAGCTTCTTGTTTCTAAAATAATATTTAACATCCACCTCACAGGTAATACCTGGAAAAATTCCTGGATCAAGCAGCTTTTAGTTGGTGTTGTAATGTTTCTTCTAGGCACTGAAGACTGGAACTGTTTAATAAGAAAACGCAGTGATTGAGAATAGACAAATCAGTTAAGACATTTGACTGTGGGGAAATGAGGGAAAGGAAGTCAGGGGCTATAAGAGGATTTGGAATGATAATGCATATTTATTATGTGAAGGAAATAGGTGTTTTCAAGAATATTTTTTAGCAAGAGAACTATGAGCATAATTTCAGATGAGGATAAATTAGGGAAACTTTTAAGTTTGAGAATGGCTGCAGATGGTGGACAATTTTTGTGAAGGGAGGGAAGATAGGTAGAAGAATCCTGGAAGGATCATTCAAAATGTCTTAAATTTATATCAAATACATTTCCAATGTTCATTCATATTTGTAGAGATCTTCATGTAGAGGAAGTATTTCATTTATTTCATAGTATTTTGTAAATAGAACTGAAGGCCCCTGGGAGGTGTTATGAGGAATCAAAACTTGGGAGAACTTTTTCCCCCCAAAATAAGAATAATTTTTATCATTTCCCCCAATATTATGTAATTAATGTGTGATAATAACTTTAACACATGAAGGAAAGTATAGGTAGGAAAATTTTAAAACTCTGAAGTCCCAATATAAAAAGTCTTTTTTTGCAAACTATCTTCTATACTGCTTTCTCTGTAAATATCCCCCGTATGTACAGGTGAGGTAAATGGAAGCATATCATACATGGTATTTTCATCAGCATAATTTAAAAAATAGCCTTAAAAATGTAGCTCACTTTTCTTTTCCTCATTTCCTTGCACTTCATAACCTTACCTGTCCCTAACCCAGATAACTACTATTAATGATACCATATGTATGTCTGAAACTTAGAATCATTTTAGTATTCTCACTACTATATTCTACTTTCCTGGGATATAATTGAGGAAATCTTGCACTGTACAATTATTTCCTTGTAAGTTCCTTTTATTTTTGTCTAGATGTCACAAAACTTTCTCTGGAACTTTACCAGGATATTCCTATGTATACTTCTTGGGAAAAGAAAAATTCTTGCTTGAAATTAGCATTTTTGTGATGCAAAATCAAATCTTTCTTTAACCTAGGAATTTTTTATTATTATCTTTTGGATTTATGTCTCCTCTTTATGAGTTAATGTGTTTCCCTCTCATATGTCATGTATTTGCATTTTCTGTCTCCTGGATTTTTTATGACCTTCTTATTGTTCTATTTCCCTTAATTATTTTATCTTTTTACATGTTAACTGTATTTTGAAAAATCTATCTTGCTTCTCAGGAGTGAACAACATTTTGTCTTTTAGTTCCTCAAATTCTTAAGACTTTATGCTGGATTTTTTGTTTAGAGGGCTTTTCCTTCTCTTTCCTTCTTTCTTTCCATGCACAAAATGACATGGTGGAAACCTAAGTGCATATAATTAAGTGAAAGAAGCCAATTTGAGAAGGCTGCATACTGTCTGATTTCAACCATTGACATTTTGGAAAAGGTGAAACTATAGGGACAGTTTTTTGTTTGTTTGTTTGTGTGTTTTCCCTTCCTCCCCCACATCCTCTTTTTCTTTTCTCTTTTTAAAATATTATTTATTTATTTATTTATTTATTTATTTATTTATTTATTGGAGACAGAGAGAGCACAATCAGGGGGACAGCAGACAGAGGGAGAGGGAGAAGCAGGTTCCCCGCTGAGCAGGGAGCCTGATGCAGGACTCGATTCCAGGACCCTGGGATCATTACCTGAGCTGAAGGCAAATGCTTAACCAACTGAGCCACCCAGGCATCCCAGTCTATAGATGTTTTAAAAGGACATTTTTAAAGAGAGGTTTTTGGGTCACAGTGGCATTGAGGGGAAGGTACGTATTTCACATTTGTCATGGGTTCCCTCCCCCCCAAAATGCATAATCTTCTCTATTATCAACATCTTCTACCAGTGTGGTACATTCATTACTATTAATAGCCTACGTTGATGCATTTATAGTTATCCAAGCCCATAATTTACATTTATGGTTCCCTCGTGATGTTGTACATTCTGTTGATTTGGACAAATCAACAGAATATTTGGACAAATATAAAATGACATTCAGTCAGACATACAGTATCATACAGAGTATTTTCACTTCCCCAAAATTCTCTGTGCTTCACCCCATTCATTACTCTCTCAACCCCTAGCAACCACTGATCTTTTTACTGCCTTCAGTTTTTCCATTTTCAGACTGTCATATGGTTGGAATCATACAATATGTGACCTTTAAGATGGCTTCTCTCACTTCGTAATATCCATTTAAGTTTCTTCCATGTTGTTCATAACTTGATAACTCAGTTCTTCTATTCAGTTTTTCGGTTCTTCTATTCAGTGTTGAATAATACTCCATTATCTGGATGTACCGCAGTTTATGATCCACTTGCCTACTAAAAGACATCTTGGTTGCTTCCAAGTTTGGCAAGAATGAATAAAACTGCTGTAAGATTTTTGTGTGGACATTGAATTTCAACTTTTTGAGTAAATACCAAGGAATATGAGAAATAGATGGTATGATAAGTGTATGTTCAGTTTTGTGAAAAACCACTAGTGTTCCAAAGTGGCTGTACCATTTTGCATTCTCACTAGCAGTGAATGAGAATTTCTGTTTCTCCATACCCTCACCAACATTTGATGGTGTTAGTGTTCTGGATTTTGGCCATTCTAATTGTTGTGTAGTCTTGTGTGTGTGTGTGTGTTTGTGTGTGTATGTGTTTGTTTAAGATTTTATTTATGTATTTGATAAACAGAGATCACAAGTAGGCAGAGAGACAGGCAGAGAGAAAGGCGGGGAGGCAGGCTCCCTGCTGAGCAGAGACCCTGATGCGGGGCTCAAACCCAGGACTCTGGGATCATGACCTGAGCCAAAGGCAGAGGCTTTAACCCACTGAGCCACCCAGGCACCCTAGTCTTGTGTTTTTGATGATGATCTCTCATGGTTGCCGTGGAAGAAGGAAATAGTCCAAGAGCACTTATAACTTTTATAACACTTTCCAATTCTGTCTCTATTTGAGCACTAGATTTAATCACTTATTTTTACTTCCTAGATCCTCTTTGTTTTACTATATTTTTGTAAAATTATGAAAAATAATTTTAATTTTTAAAAAAAGATTGTATTAATATGAGAGAGAGAGAGCATGAAGGAGGATTGGGGTTAGGGGCAGAAGGAGAGGGAAAAGCAGATGCCCCACTGAGCAGGGAGCCTGATGTGGGGCTTGATCCCAGGACCCTGAGATCATGACCTAAGCTGAAGGCAGATGCTTAACTGAGCCACCCAAGTGCCCCCCAAAATAATCTTACTTTTATAAGTAAAATTTTTCATACAAATAAGGCATTTTTCTAGAAGTCATACAATTTTATTATAGTATCAGTATGTAACTTAGAACTATAAGACAACCAACTTCTTTTAGAACTCTAATATTGTTACTTGCCAAAAACAAAGTATTAATTTAAGAGAAAGCAAGATTCAAGTATATTTTAGTGATACTTTTTTCTCTTCTACCTTACTTTTTAAATTGTAGCAAAAACAGGTTCATGGTTCGAAAAAAGTAAAAATAAATGATATGTAATTAAATGTAACTTTCCTTTCCAAACCCAGAACAATAATCGCTGCCCTTAGAAGCAACCACTCAAGAAACTTAGAATTCAGTTTTATACTAAAGCAGAGCTTTTAAGAGATTTGATTACAAAATATTTATATACTGTATTATATCCATGCTTCAAAAGCAAGCAAACAAAAACCTCAATAAATCCTCCTTGCTCTCTACATTCAGACTCCTTCTGCTTAGCATCTAAAATCCCCACAGTCTGACCTTAATTTATCTTTTCAGCAGATCTCCAAAGTACTTCTTTATATGGATGTATTGTATGCATCAAACTGAATATTCTATGAAGCTGTTCATGTTTTTTTTTAATCTGTTGAAATCCCTTCTCCTTAACTCAGCATTCAAATGCCTCAAGCTCCATAAAGTATACTGGATACCATAAGAAGACTATGTTTTCCCCTCCTATGAATACTTATAATACAAATGAGTATATATTATATAGATGAATGAATACATCTTTAACAAGGCATTACATATAATAGTTTCTTATGTTAACTTTATATTTATAGTTATATTTGCCTTTTAATAGATTATAAACTCTCAGAGGGGTCCCACTATTATATAATTTCAACACCTACTTACAGTAAACACAACACAGTTATATTTGACATACACAATCAAAGACTAAGGTTTTCCCTTCAGCTCGGGAGCAAATTTCCCCAAGAAAACTGACCAGCAAATGAGCAAACAGTACGTAGTTTATATGCCTTTGTTAGAAGCTCCTAAAGTGGTACACAGATTCTGGGATGATTAGAACAGTGTGGAGAGATGCAAAATATTGTGAGACATCAATTTGAAAAGTGTCATTTTGATTTTGTGATGGTTTTTAAAAATTGTTGATTTAAAAAAATTCTGTTTTTAGTACTCACTACTTTTTAATTTACATTTTTAAAATATTCATCAAAAGATGGCATTTTATTATATATTTTTTAAAGATTTTATTTATTTATTTGACAGAGAGAGATCACAAGTAGGCAGAGAGGCAGGCAGAGAGAGGAGGAAGCAGGCTCCCTGCTGAGCAGGGAGCCTGATACGGGGCTCGATCCCAGGACCCTGAGATCATGACCTGATCTGGAGGCAGAGGCTTTAACCCACTGAGCCACCCAGGCACCCCAAAAGATGGCATTTTAAAGAAACGTACCTTGAAATAAAAATAAGTAATTTCATAATTTTCTGTACTTGTCTGGCATATGGAAATTTTTAGGAACAAGTACCTAATTTATTCATGTAATGCATATGGTATTTGGAAATTGTTTTAACTCTTTCACTGACCTTTCATTTTCATTTACCATCACTCTGAAAACTTTAGGTAATTATCTTCTCTTGTCTTAACTTTTTACAACCCTAAAATTAAAAAGAGTTTTGTATTTTTCTCTTCTAACCTTTGTCTCTTTTTCACTAATATGCGTAGAAGCAAATGCATAAGGAATCCCTTCAGAAGAAGCAGGGAGGATGGGGAAACTATGAGTTACCAGTTACTAGTCAGTATTTAGTATTTGTGGTTGAAAGATAATAGACTTTGAAGATAGACTACTTCACTGCTCACTAACTATGTGCTTTTAAAAAAGTCAGGGACTTCTCTGAGTCTTCATCTGTTTACTTCTAAAATATTTTATATAGTTTGGTAAGATTTAAGCTACCTAAATATACACAGTGAAAGTACTATGTCTGACACATGGAAGTACATATTGATTGACTATTATCTGCCTTTTCTACTTGAAAATTTGCTCTTTGAGGTAAAGCAAAGGATTTTCAGTTAGCGAGACTATTAATCGCCAAATAAAAACAAACAAAAGCAATACTGAATTCATTATTCTTTTCATTTTGTTATTTTACGTTTAGCCGTGGTATTCATTTCTATTGCACTATTCAGACTCAAGCAAGCAAGGTATGGAAGGACTGGTCATGTATGGAATGTCAAATATAGTCATGGTCCAATGTTGGCAAGCCAATTCGTCCTGTCACCAGATGTTCAGTTTTGGTTTGGATGACTACATTTGGAATGCTGTAGATTTCCTCTAAAGGAAGTTTGACAGTATGGGTAGGATCTTGTCCCTTTCAGTTTTGTTTAAATGCTTCTGTAGTAATCATCTCACAATCATGACTTTATTGGCATGATTCTCTAACCAAGTAAATGAAGCTACTAAGCATATACTTAAATCATTTCAAAAAATAACAGAATTCTCAGAATGAACCTCTTAGTGAAGCAACCTCTTAGATTATCTATATGAAAAAAATTGTGATTGTATCCTTACATATAAATATCTATGAATGTCTGTCTAAATAGCTATACATCCATATATACATAAATATCTGCACGTATATGCCTCTAGCCCTGACTCAGATCTTCCAAGAATGTTTCATACCTCATTCAGTTGTATCCAAGGTTATATGATTACAGTTTTATCTTCAACCTTCTTGTGTTTTTTGGCATTTATTATAAATAATCAGTGTAGTATTAGGCTAGTTTCAGTATTTTTATCCATGGTATTATGGCCTCTAAATCCATGAAAACAGAAGTCTTCTTGTTTCTATTGGAATTCCAAAAGAAGCTAAACACATGAAAGATAAATGTAAGAACCCAAGTATGCCATTATATATAGCTGCTTGAGTGCTCAATATTCTAACTCAAACTCTGGAAAAACTAGACCATGATAACCACTTAAGCTCACAGTCTGAGATGAAGACTTTTACCACCCATTAAAACTTCTCAAGATCCTAGTACCTTCTGATAGTAGGTAGAGAACTAATAAGTACCGCAACATGGTGTAGAAATTCATCTCTTTGATACCCCTCTCAATCTCACATGTTGAGGCAGAACAAGAGAGAGGGAACTTTTAAGGATCATTGTAAGTTCTGAACCAATGTACTCACTCAGGTCCATATAAGTATGGGTTTATACCTTTCACAACATTGTGACTACACCTACAAATATCTGTGGTTTATTTGACGACTCTAAATCAATTCACTGGTTTAACTACTCTTTCCTGATTTGTACATGTGTGTAGAGTGGAAAGAGTAGATTTTGGATAAGGAAGTTAACTTTCTACCCTTTCAAAACATACCAGAGTCTTAAGATTAAATAGGTGGGGATAACACTGTATAGATTATTAAGTGTTTTCTTTCTTCTCTATCATATACACCGTTTTAGAAGAGGGAATGAATGATTTTTAAGTTTGCTTATATTGTTGATGAGTAAATAAATCGTCTTTCCTGTTTGCTAGAAGTCAACATAACTCAGTTGTAATTATTAGCCACCAAGAGCCACATGATTATCATGTGACCTCTAGAAGCTAGTGTAATACCAAGATTTATAAATTAGAAATCTAGAAATTTAGAAATTAGAAATTTATAAAAAAAGTTTCATGCTCCAAATGAATAAGCTGTCCTGCATTTTTGTGTTGTAGCCTGAGTATCATCACCCCGGGGATATTATTTCCATTATATGATTAGCTCTTCAAAATTCTAACTACTTTATTGGGCAATATCAAGTCCTTCTTTTCAAATTCAATGTCATTTTCTGTGATTGAATTGAATAATAACCATTATTCATAATTCCATTAATTACCTACTTTGACTAAAAAAGCCTCATTGCAGCTGCTAATGGATCTCCTTTCAGGGCTTGTTAACATGGGACCTCAAATGAAGCACTCAAGATGCACATCTAACCTTCCTAGTATTGAATATGCCCATTAATAATACTTTTAACCTCTGGTGGGGAAAGTAGGAGATGCTGGAACTGATATACATTTATGTTTAATCATCAAAGCTTCATAGAGCTCCATAAATTTTGTTCTTATTCACATCCAAATGGAGCTGCCTTTTTTCAGTATATTCTTTTAAAAGGAACAGGGTAATGATGACATACTTCTCAACACACTGTTAACATATTATGAAAGATATGAAAGCGAACCATGGTCACAATACTCAGAAAGCTGAAATATTATATTTCCTGAGGGGGTAAGACAGACTGTATACAACCCCCAAAGAACAAGTTCAAAAAATATCCAGCATGGTAATTATATTCCTAGCTTTTATTTTTTTCCTTTTCCCTAGCTATGATTAGTGAGCTCCTACTTTTTCAGCGGATAAAAGGTTTTTTTGCTGATATTTTCCTCTTTTTATGCTACTTTATGCATACTTCATTAGGCAAAACCTTTTTACACATTTATTATGGAAACAACTTAGGAATGAAAGGTAGAAATACAATATGGAGAATATGCAAGCAACTTTCCTTTTTTTTTTTTCTTTATGGAATTTAATTAAATCAGCTGAATAAGAGTAAAGATTTTCAAACACAATTGAGTATCAGTATGGTATTTTGTGCAGTCTCCAGGATGGTGCAGACCTAGATTTGAATCTTATTCCTACCAAAAGCTACCTAGGATCTCTCTTAAGTATGTTTTTATCTCTGAACCTCAGGTTCCTGATGTATTGAAAAGGGTGTTAATTCCAACCTTATACATTGTTATCAAGATTGACTGAGATAATTATTTAAAGATGTTAAGAGTGTTATGTGATCCCGACGTATAAATGACTCTCCGTAAAGGACAGCTAACATCTTGGTACACAGTAGGTGCTCAACAAAGACTTGCTTAATGATAAAATACACTGTCTTTTCTAAGAAACCAAGACTGAGAGTAAATTTTCAGTTTGCCTTTTCACATTGTAAAGAGTATGTGGGAAAAAAAAATTAAGACGACTTGTTTCTTGCTTGATGCTGCAGTCTTATGCACTGAGTACCTACACACTTGAAGAAGATTTTCAGTAACACCATGACTAATCTTTCTTAGTTTCATACTGCCTGTGGCAAAAAGAACTCTGCAATAACTGTCTCTGAGATCAGTTTTCTCATGTGGATCTTACATTGTGGTGGAGGGACTTATAATGAATTTTTTTTAATCTCTTCTTCAAACTAGGTGTTCTTTCTTGTTATCCATAAAATATGCGTTTTAAGAAAATAGGGGTAAAAATTTAATTAGTGAAATGTAAGATTTATTAGCAAATCGTAAAGAAACAAAATGATCACCATAATCAAGCTACCTAATATATCCATCACCTCACATAGCCATTACTCCCTATTTCAACCCCACCTCCCCTGTAAGAATGTTTACCTAACCTCTTAACAAATTTTGAGTATGTAACACAGTATCGTTAATATAGCACCATGCTGTTCTTCAATCTCCAGAATTTATTCATCCTGCACGGCTAAAACTTTGTACCTTTTGACCAACACTCCCCATTTTGCCCTCCATCCAGCCTCTGAGAAACCACCAATCTCCTTTCTACTTCTAGAAGTTTGACTATTTCACATTCCAAATATAAATGAGATCATTTCACAATGTATACATACATCAAAATATCAAGTTGTAAACTTAAATATATACAATTTTTATTTGTCAGTTATACCTTAGTAAAGTTGACAAAAATGAAGGGGAGGAAATCAGAGGGGGAGACAAACCATGAGAGACTGTGGACTCTGGAAAACAAACTGAAGGTTTTAGAGGGGAGGGGGGATGGGTGAGCCTAGTGGTGGGTATTGAGGAGGGCACGGATTGCGTGGAGCCCTGAGTGTTACACACAAACAGTGAATCATTGAACATTACATCCAAAACTAATGATATAGTGTATGGTGACTAACATAACAGAAAAAACTAAAATAATAGAAAAAAAGATCTGAGGATTATTTTTTATGTAAATTTTATTTACACACATTGCTACCTTTTAACCAGTTAAGGAGCTGTCTATTTAAAGCATCTAACACAGGCAGTAGGGATTTTTTGTGTGTTGTATCCCTGTAATGTGATTTAGGGAGCTCTCTGGCAAGGCAAAGCCAATCAAGTAGGAATTATGGTGATTCCTTGCATTTTCATGGAAAAGCCTAAACTTGGACTTAATTGAGAGGTGATAAAACCTATTGGCATCTCTTAAGAAACAACATATCCTCTTGATTTGAGAGTTTATAAATAAGATGATTTTTAAATAATTTCTTTTCTTCTACATCCAGGATGATCTGCAACAGTATAAATTTATCATCATGTATGTTTTACTTAAAACAACTCTCTATAAAACTGAAATATAAGGATTTAAGAAACCCGGTTTTCAAAACATTACAAATGGTTGCTATTCAATCTTTTAGAGCTGCGGTATTTATTTTGCAACCTTTTTTCTGTCCCTTTACTTCACGACATCTGGTAAACTTTACTGATAATCAAGGCTGAATAACTTAGAACATCTACAATCAGTATGTAATCAAATCTGATGAAAAAACATTTACACATGCTTATTTCATTCCTATATATATATATATATATATATAAATTTTTTAAATGAACTATTTTAAAGTGCTGCTATTTCACAACGTATCCTGTATTTCTGGAACTAGAAAAGTTCTTTTGGGTATTGGTGTCTTGACATGAATGGGAATATTCAAAATTAATATGGTATTAATGATGGCAATTAAATCTAGGTCTTTGTGTTGTATTATTTGCACTTTCCTTAAATCTAATACTGTTTAGGGGGTTACTGTGCATATTTGTAGAAAAATCTGCATTCCAAGGAGTCACTTCTAAAGAGTTGGCATCCAAAATGTTACTAAATGAAAATTAATTGCTTTTCATAAAAAAAGAACATTTTACAACATTGTGTAATCATATTAAAACAATGACTGGCCTCACTAATGGAAATTAAATGTGATCCTGGGTGTTCTGGCAGTGTAGCCTGGGAACTGGGTTTGCATGTAAAAGTGCAATTTCTATCCCCTGAGCAGATTTTGATTCTCAAAATAATTAGTTCTGTCAAATAATTAATTTTGTTGACAAGACTAAGCTGAGAATATACAACCTCCCTCACATATATTATAATTATTTGGAATGACAAGGTGATATCAAACAATAATCTTCAATTCTGGATGTCAAACTTGATCAGATCATTTCTTTTAGTACTTCTGAGGTTCATGTTCATAACCTTGAATGGAACACATAACTCATTGTCTATAATGCCATTTATATATGGAATATTTATTGTAGTCTTTGCATCTGCTTTGTGTTTGTGTGTAAGGAAATGTTTTTACAAAACATGCAGTTTGCCAGGAGGTAACTTTTAAGCTTGTATTCCAATTTTAATTTATTATTTTCTTTTTTTAAAGTATATTATTTTCTAAAGCTCTTTAAAATGGTAGTTATGTAAATTGTTGTGCTTCTTTTGCTTTCCAAAGTTAGATAACATTTTAAAAATACATACTTCTTACCCTTCAGATGTCATTACACATCCAATTTACCTTTCTCCTTAGTTGAGTTAGAACACTAGACATGAGTCATGTCAATATGTACTCACAAATGAACACAATTTATTTATCAGCTGACATAATTTTATATAAAACTGAAACTTTGGTGATATCCCAGCTAAAGTCACCAAAATACTTCCTATTTAACATTATTTTGTAAGTCCGTGGTCAAAGAAAAAAGACATAAGCATAATATATTTCAGAATGATCATTTCCTGCAGACAACATGAAAACCAGTACATAGAAACTGAAAACCACTAGAATAAATATGATTATATAAGAATGTTCAATTATATTGAACTCTTGATCTATGCTAATTTTTATTTTTTCTTCAAGGTTTAATTTAAATTCCAGTTAGTTAACATGCAGTGTAAATTAGTTTCGGGTATAAAATTTAGTGATTCTTCACTTACATACAAGGCTCAATGCACATCACAAGTGCCCTCCTTAATCCCCATCACATGTTTAACCCATCCCCCGTCCTCCTCCCTCCATCAACTCTCAGTGTGTTCTCTATAGTTAAGAGTCTGTTTTCCGGTTTGCCTCCCTACCCCCACCCCGGCCCATGTTTATCCGTTTTGTTTCTTAAATTCCACAAATGTGTGAAATCATACGGTATCTGTTTTTGTGTGACTGGCTTAGTATAATACTCTCTAGCTCCATCTACATCGGTGCAAACGGCAAGATTTCATTTTTTATGGATCTGCGTGTGTGTGTGTGTGTGTGTGTGTGTGTGTGTGTGTGTATCACCTTTTCTTTATCCATTTGTCAGTCAGTGGTCATTTGTGCTCTTTCTGTAATTCAGCTATTGTTGACAGTGCTGCTATAAAAATTGGGGTGCGTATAACCCTTTGAATCAGTTTTTTTTTTATCTTTTGGGTAGATACTTAGTAGTGCAATTGATGAATAGGGTAACTCTATTTTTAACTTCTTGTGGAATCTGCATACTGTTTCCCAGATTGGTTTCACTAGTTTGCATTCCCACTCACAATGTAAGAAGGTTTCCCTTTCTCTGAATTCTTGCCATATCTGTTGTTCCCTATGTCATTTTTTTAGCCATTCGGACAGGTGTGAGGTGATTTCTCACTGTAGTTTCCCTGATGACATCTCATGTGTCTATTAGCCATCTGGATGTCTTCTTTGGAAAAATGTCTATTTGTGTCTTCTGCCCATTTTTAAACTGGATTATTTGGTTTTGGGGTGTTGAGTTTTATAAGTTCTTTATATATTTTGGACACTAACCCCTTATCAGATATGTCATTTGCAAATATCTTCTCCCATTCCAAAGGCTGCCTTTTAGTTTTTTTGGTTGCTTCCTTCATAGCAGAAGATCTATGTCAATTTTTAAATCTACATCTCTTTATCTGTGTTTCTCTCTCTCTCTCTCATAAAATAAATACCTCTGGGGATGGCTTCCAGGTGTCATTTTCTAAAAAAACAAAAACAAAACAAAACAAAACAAAAAAAACCTCCTAAGGTTTTTGTAAGACCAGTATTGATGTGTATTTAAAAATTAGAATTTTATTCAAAAATTGTTTTAAAGTCTTAAGCAAATGAAAATATACCAGCCAGATTTTTAAAGGCTAGACTGGCGATTATAAAGGTGTGGAGTTTTTCCCATATTAATTTATAGTTTGTAGAGCAATCCAATCAAAATAAAATGTTTAAAATATTTTTTTTTCAAGATTTTATTTATTTATTTGACAGACAGAGATCACAAGTAGCCAGAGAGGCAGGCAGAGAGAGGAGGAAGCAGGCTCCCTGCCGAGCAGAGAGCCCGATGCAGGGTTCAATCCCAGGATCCTGGGATCATGACCCGAGCCGAAGGCAGAGGCTTTAACCCACTGAGCCACCCAGGCGCCTCTAAAATATTTTTGAAATACAGTTGCATACAATCTTACATTAGTTTCAGGTATACAACATAATGATTTAACAATTCTAACGATACACAATGCTTACTACAATAAGTATAGTTACCATCTGTCACCATACAAATATTACATTGTTATTGACAATATTTCCTATGCTGTACTTCTCATCCCCATGACTTATTTATTTTATAACTGGGAGTTTATACATCTTGATCCCCCTCCTTTTTCCACCAATCCCGGCACCAGTTTATTCTCTGTATTTATGAGTCTGTATCTGGTTTTTAGTCGTTTGTTTTTGTTTCATTTTGTTTCATATTCCACATATAAGTAAAATCCTATGGTATTTGACTTTCTCAGTCTGACTTGTTTCACTTAGCATAATACATTCTAGGTCCATCTGTGTTGTCACAAATGGCAAAGATCTCATTCTTTTTTATGGCTGAGAAATATTCCATTGTATATATATGGTATACACCACATCTTTATCCATTCATCTATCAATGAATATTTAGATTGCTTCAATACTTTGACTATTATAACTAATGCTCCAATAAACAAAAGGGTGCATGTATCCTTTGGAATTAGTATTTACGTTTTCTCTAAGTAAATAATCAGCAGTGGAATTTTTGAGTTGTATGGTATTTCTATTTTTAATTTTTTGAGGAAACTCTACTGTTTTCCACAGTGGTTGTCCAAATTACATTCCCACCAGAAGTTCACGAGGGTTTCCTTTTGTCCATATCCTTTTGTCATTGTTCTCACCAATATTTGTTATTTCTTCTGTTTTTTTGATACTATGTGGTGCTAACTCATAGTGGGTTTGATTTGCAATCCCTTAATGATTAGCAATGAGCATATTTTTTATGTGTCTCTTGGCCATCCCTATGTTTTCTTTGAAAAAAATGTCTATTCACGTCCTCTGCCCATTTTTTATCTAGATTATTTGCCATGTGCCAAATTACTGAAAAATATTTTTTAAGGATTTTATTTATGTGAGAGAGAGAACAAAGGGCAGAGGGAGAGGGAGAAGCAGGCTCCCCGCTGAGCAGGGAGACCAACATGGGCTTATTCCAGGACCCTGGGATCATGACCTGAGCCAAAGGCAGCTGCCTAACCAACTGAGCCACCCAGGAGCCCCGATAAATATTTTTAAATAATTTAGCAAATGACAAATAATTCTAAAGTTCTTATGTGTGTGTAAGTGGTTACATTTCCATATATGGTTTGAAAAGAAATGCAGGAGAATAACAGCACCATTAGATGTTCACATACATATAGATCAATACATATAATAATTAACATAATTCTGATGTATATAAGAATATATCATATCCTATAGGATGTACTGCAGATCATTAGCTAAGCAAATGATCGTTCAGTAAATGGTGTTGAATTACTGGCTGTTCTTAGGGGGAAAATCAAATGTAGTTACACTCAACATGATTAAAATTTATAAATCCCATACATCTCATGGCAAAGTCATTTTTATTCTAGAAACCCATCATAAAGATAAAAATTAAAATACACAAATATATAGACTTAATTAATGGTTGTAATAGGGAAAAATAAGCAATACTTATAAGACCAATATCAAGTAGAGTCTTATAATAGACTATTAATGTCTATTAATAGACTATCATGATAGACTATTAATGACTATTAATGTCAAAACAAATACTAAAATTTTATTTGCAAAAAAATGGTTAAAAATAAATTAGAAGGAAGTATGAGAATTAATTTTATTTTTGATTTTATTTTTATTTCTGTATTGTTTCTGATTTTTACGTTTGTTTTTTTTTTTTAAGATTTTATTTATTTATTTGTTAGAGAGAGAGAGCGTGCGAGCACAGGCAGACAGAGCGGCAGGCAGAGGCAGAGGAGAAGCAGGCTCCCTGCCAAGCAAGGAGCCCGATGTGGGACTCGATCCCAGGACACTGGGATCATGACCTGAGCCAAAGGCAGCTGCTTAACCAACTGAGCCACCCAGGCGTCCCTGATTTTTACGTTTTTAAACAAACACGAATTTGTCATGAATAAAAAAAACAGAAACAAATTATTTCAAACTATTTCTGGGAGTTAAGTTATTCACAAAAACTTTAAAAGTCACTGAATATCATAAAATTACCCAAAAAAATGGCTTTGAAAATTTTTCTGTCTCAGAAGACTTAATATTAAAATGGTCTTTTTTTTTAGTCCATAGATTTAATCCAATTCCCATTAAAGACCCACTCTTCATGTGTGTATTTGTATGTGTAATTATCACTTTGTTTTGTGCTGTGTAATTGGTTGGTAGCTCCAGAGTCATGCTGTGACATCATGTGACATCATATAACCATAGGAGTGGTCATAGAGAACATGAGTGGATCATTGCCCATCATAAAGGGAAGAACTTCAATTGCCCATCTTTAAAAGTGATGCCTAGTGTTCATTTTTTCCCCCAGATTTATTGAGATATAACTGAAATGTAATATGTAAGTTTCAGGTGTACAATGTGGTGATTGGATGCATGTGTATCCAATAAACAACCCACTCCTTAAAGTAACTGCCAAAGTAATTTAGAGTATATTTTGAAGAATAAATTTGGGAAGGAAGAATGCTAAGGAATCTTTTGACCCATACATTTTAACATTAGAATGACAAATGTTGCCACAGCCTTAGAGAAAGTACTGTTGATGAAAATAAAAATTCTAGAGACATATCAAATTGTATGTGAAAGTTTAATCTGTTAAGAGGCCTCATTTGTTTTCAGTAGAAGAAATAATAGTGTAGTTAATATGTAGCAATGACATATTGGGACGTCCAGCTGTAAGAAATCAATTATACCCCTAACCCTAGAAAAATAATGAATACAAACCAAAAATATCCAGAACATTGTAAAGATCCACAAGTAAAGATTAAAGATTAAATAATGAAGTTTTAGAAAATCATAGGAATATATGTTAATCAAGACATGAAACCTAAATAATTTAATCGGAAAGATCAACATATATGATTTCATAAGAATAAAAATTCCTTGGGGCACCTGGGTGGCATCTCTATTAAGCAGCCAACTCTTGATTTCAGGTTATGATCTCAGGTCCTGGGATCCAGCCTCATACAGGACTCTGTGCTCAGTGGGGAATCTCCTTGAGGATTCTCTCTCTTCTTCTGTTCCTCCCCCTGCTCTCTCTCTCATATAAATAAATAAACCTTTATAAAAAAAAAGAATAAAAATCATTTGCTAATGGAAGACACCATAAAGTTAAGATAAAAATAATTTTGGAAATACTGAAGTGAAATAAAGAATTATAATGTTTACTATGCAAAGAACACTTAAAAATTGATAAGAAAAATACAATTAACCCACTTTTTTAAAAAAGGACAAATGATATCACAGGCAATTCAAAAAGGAGGGAAAGTAAATGGATGATAATATATGAAATGGTGTTAAAGACCATTAATGGAAAAATGTAAAGGGAAATAACAATGAGCTACCCATTTTACCCATCAGTATAGTTTCACTTTGTTATATACTAACAATAAATTGTATTCCTTTTATCAGTTAAAAAATTTTTCAGAAAAGGAAATAACCAAAATAAAAAGGAACATGGAATAATATACAAATTTTTAGATGATGTAATATTAAGTGAAAAAATCTAAAATTGAATGTGATTAGAAATTTTTTATCTTTTTTTATTTAGAGAGAGAATTCAAGAGCAGGAGGGGGAGGAAGCAAGAGTGGGTGGAGCAGAGGGAGAGGGACAATCTTAAGCATGGTCCATATTCAGCATGTAGCTGGGCACATGGCTTAATCTCAGGACCCTGAGATCATGATCATGAGATCATGACCTGAGCCAATATCAAGAGTCTGACCTTAACCAACTGAGCTACCCAGGCATCCCAGAACCCAGAAATATTTTTAAAATGATAACCTTAAGAAAGAATAAATAAAAAGCTGTAAAGGGAAATACATTAAAATTTTAACAATAATTATTAGACAGTAGAGTTAAAGAGCTAAGGTTCATAAACATGTTGACAATACTACCTTGTGCATAGAGACATTCAATATATGATGGGTATTTTTATTTTTATTGCCACTTTTACTCATGTGTAACTATTATCATAGGTTTTTTTATGTGTTTGTTTTTGTATTTTTTGCATATTCCTTATATTTGTTAGCACAGTATAACACAGAACTCCATAATCACTATTTAATGGTACCAATGACAAAGTCAATACTGAACAAATTAACCATGACATTAGAATGATACTATTCTCTGGAACTTCTGGTTTATTTCTATGCATCATTATTACTCTTCCTTAATGACCATCTCTGTTCCAACTAGATCACCATGCTGTCACTAATATTCTAAGTGTCTCCTGTGTACCCAAGTATAATAATAATTGCCTTCATCTCCATCCCAATTTTATGAGAAAAGTGGTATCATTATCCCAATTTTACAGATAGGGTTAATGAACATGAAGGAAGTTAAATAACTTTCTCAAGGACATATAGGTGCTAGAAAATGGTGCTGCTATTTGAAGACAACCTGATTTCAGAATCTGTGTGCTTAGCATTCTCTTATTGCCTCCATACCTATAATTTAATTCACATAAAATTGGATTTTTCCAAGTTTTATTTTTGTCATTAATTGTTACAAAGTTTATAGTTCAAATTATTGTTTTCTAAAACACTAATGATCAAAATATTTTGTGAAGTGTTAGATTATTAGATTTCCTCAGGTTTGAAAATATATTTAGTTAGCTAAATGAAACAATGATTATTCCTAAGGGGAAAAAATGTAGTTTTTCTAAATCTCAGAATTAAAAATGATTTTGAAAGTAAAATAATGTACTAGATCATAGTACACTAATTTCCAGTTCCTTTGTATTTTATCCAAAAATATAATTAAAATTATTCAATAGACAAAAAAAATCTACATTTATAAGATACCCTATACTGTGTGTGGCCTTTAAAGGTATTAGTTGAGCTAGAATACATGTAAAATTTTACCTGGTTGACATACCATTTTTAGATTGAATCCTTCCAGCTTAAATCAATCAGCTCTTACATTTTTATGTTATCAGATATTTTGCTCTCTTTTGAAGGCAACAAAGGTAATATGAGTTTCTACATCTGAAACCTGTCACAAGGCAGAGCTCAATTTAACAAAAAATTGTATATACTTATGTAATCAGAGAAAAGCTGTCATCTAGCTGATATCTGGAAACCACTGTACTTTGAAAAATATGTCTAACACATACTGTAGAACTAGAGTTTTGTTTTTGTTTTTGTTTTTCATTGTGTGGGCAAATTAATGATGGTGGACTTTGTATTGTCCCCCACTCCTTCTACCCTGCATTTTCCCTGCCCTATCTCCTTTACTTAAAACAGATATAGTCTAGAATCACTTGGATATTATCCTCAAAGCCTATTTACCCATAGACCTAGAAATAGAATTGAGTGCAAATAAAATTCCATTCTCATTTTATCTCAGAATTGAATTAATAATTCTCAGTTTGTGAGACACAGGCATCATTGGTCCATTCATGATCCATTTTATTCCAAAAGTAATTATTTAATTATGGGATACCAAAATCCAATTATGGAATCTTCACATACGCAATTCTATAGTGAACTGATATGCAGAAATTGTGGTTGGGTGAGATCAACTAATAGGCTTCCAGTCTGAAATTCAGACTGTGGCATCTGGTTAGTATCTTGGAATTAGAAGGAAATAAAAGGTCTGTGGAAGTACAAAGTCTATTAATTTGCTATAAAGTATGGATTGTCCAGTCTCATTAAGCACATAGGGTCTTTGCCGCTTTTGTTGCTCTGTGACACAGGAGGTCAGTTTGAGTGACTTCACAGCTTACGAAAGTTTATTTTACCCTCCAAGGACAGGGCACAGCGTGTGTTTGGCCTGAAGAAGGTGTCTTACCCTGTGTTTGTAGAGGTGAGCTCTAGCCAATGACTTTAGAGACTATTGTAGATAGTTAAAAGCACTTTGTTTGAATGTGTATTTCACAGGGTGTTCATTAGGTCTTGATGACGGTGTATTTTGCATTTAGCTGAAAGAGGTTTTTGCTCTGGTAGGCCTTGTGTACAAAGCTAATCCTCTCTGAAGAAGGAAAATTAAAGACATATTTCAAAGTTGATACCTCGCAGTAGATTAATGACTGGTATTTCTAAGACTGTGTGTCAAAGAATTTAAATAAACACTTGTTAACTTGATGCATTAGAGTCAATGTGCTCTTGTTGCTATCATTGTAAAGGGAAATGATTCAGAAAAAAAAAGGAAGGCTTGTTAGACACATGAAGAGGTCTTACGGTACTTCAGAAACACTATTTTTAAAGATTATTATCCTTCGGAATAGAATTTTAATACCAAGTTCACACACCTTGAGAAGAAAATAAGATCCTCTAATTCATGAGCAAGGTTAAACATTTTTCCATGTGCTTGAGACCCTCACTAAAATAACAATTGAGTTCACCGAGTGGTTTGTACTAGTATGCATCACAAAGAGAAGGAATGTTGTAGAATATAAGAGCTGAAGTAGGCCTTGTGCCTGAGACTCAACCCTATAGCTATATGATCATTATCACTGAATATTTTAGCCTGAGCTGCTTTCTGTGTTAATGACACCAATTGTACAAGTCCCACCTCTGTCACAGTTATTATAACAATCAATGGGATAATAATAGGTAAGCATTTTTGTGAACTTTGAAATGCTGTATAAATACAAAACATAATTTAAATACAAAATCTTGAAAGGAACTGTGGTGGGACAAGCTGATTTAACATTTATTAAACAGTACTATATGCTAAGTACTGTACAAATAATCTGTATTTTTTAAAGCTGCATTTTTCAGTTTGCCTTGTGATTGTATTTTTTTCTTAAAGATTTTATTTATTTATTGGACACAGAGAGAGGGAGAGAGACAGCGAGAGAGGGAGCACAAGCAAAGCAAGGGGAGTATGAGAGAGAGAAGCAGGCTCCCCGCTGAGCAGGGAGCCCGATGTGTGTGGGGCTTGTTCCTAGGACCCTGGGATCATGACCTGTGCTGAAGGCAGACGCTTAACTGACTGAGCCACCCAGGCACCCCTGGATTTAATCTCATAAAAAGTATAACCCATTCTACTCTACTAGTAAAAATCAAGAATTCAATAAAATTAAGCATTTTGCTTTAAATCATGATTCTTAGACTACTGCTACTCCTATTATAACGGGCTGATGATGTATTGTAAAAATCGTAATAATAAAGGGGCTCAGTGGGTTAAACATCTGCCTTCAGCTCATGTCATGATCTCAGGGTCCTGGGATCAAGCCTCACATGGTAGTGGTGGCGGAGAGAGGGTGGTGGGGGTGTTGAGGTGGGAGTTGGGGGTGGTGAGGAGCCCTGCCTGCTCAGCAGGAAGTCTGCTTCTCTGCTTCTTCCTCTTCCTCTGCGTGCTGTTCCCTCTGTTTGTGCTTTCCTTCTCTCTCTCTGTCAAATAAATACATAAAATCTTTTAAAAAAGAGTAAATAAAAGGGTCTGACAAATCTTTTCAACTTAAGTAGATATATTTTATAGAATTTAAGGATTACTTACAACCAGATTTTTTAAGTAAGATAAATATCCATGAACATGTAAATGAACATGATAACAACTATATTTCTTAAATAACTAAATTGGGGAATACAAAAATATTTTTCTACTTACACATTTGCTTGCCTTGTAGAAAAAAATATACATATTATGTTGATTACATGTATATTATGTCATAAAAGGTGTTTGGTTTCAGAAAGACAAATTTTTAAAAATAATACAATGTATTGTATGCAAAAGTTTAGAGGTGTGGGGTTATCTGCCTGGATGGGCACATCTTTTGATGTGTGGATGTATGGATCACTGGGGTCGATGTTAGTGCTTCAGCGTGATTGCTTCAATGTGATGTTAGTGCTTCAAAGGAGAGGATCTTCTCAGAATGAGAAGGAATGGCCTTAGATTTGAATTGCTCTGATTCCTTGTCTACTCCTCCAGTATCGAAATGTTGAAATGTGTTGTGAATGGCATAAGAAATAATAGCATAATGGAATGGAACGGGACAGACATTGGTCTGAATCTGGACTCCACTATTTCATAGTTGTGTCCCCTTGGACAAGTTAACTTCTGTGTGTGTAATTTTGTCAGTCTGTAGAATGTGGATAATACTACCTTGTTTGCTGTATTTTTTAATTCAGTGATAACTTATGAACCATCTAGAAAAGCATTTGAAAAATGTGGGAGCCACCAAGGGCAGCTGTTAATAACCCAACAGATAACTGGCAGGATCCAGTCCACCAAAAATCTTGAGCATTCTCTTATTTGTTTTTTGTTTTGTCTTGTTTCTTACTTGGCTGCTCTTTCTTTTTCCTTCTTAGTTTTCAGGCATCTAAAAGGATTTCTTACTTCTGATTTTTCATTTGCTTTAGCTTTGAACCCAGGCTCTCACTGTCATTTCTCTGCTTAGAATTATAACTTCTGACCAATCCACCCATCTTAGATTAAGTAGTCCTCCCTGTTTTAGCACACTGTCTACATGTGCAAAGCAAAACAAATGTAAACCCTGACATTATTGAGATGTTTCTATCTTCTGTTTAAAATGTGCCTGGGGCGCCTGGGTGGCTCAGTGGGTTAAAGCCTCTGCCTTCAGCTCAGGTCATGATCCCAGGGTCCTGGGATCGAGTCCCGCATCGGGCTCTCTGCTCCACAGGGAGCCTGCCTATCCCTCTCTCTGTGCCTGCCTCTCTGCCTACTTGTGATTTCTGTCTGTCAAATAAATAAATAAAATCTTTAAATAAATAAATAAAATGTGCCTAATGACTGCGGGTAATAAGGATTAGTTTTTCATTGTATTTTAGTGAGCTAACTTCAGCCAGAAGACAGTAATCATCAAATGGTGGGGGTCTGTGGGATGTGGCTCCTGATTCTCACTGAGGTTTGTTCTCTACCGTGAACAAACTCATGATGTGGGGACATTTTCTGAACATTCTTCGAGATCTGATATCAGGAAATGTAATCTCTGGTTACATTGAAATAAAATTTCAATGCTTTATTTTTTAAATTATGCATCCATTCTATTACTTTATTATATTAAATTATATCTATTAAATGATGCATCTAGTCTATAACTTTCTTGTTGATAATCACTATAATATATATTCCATGTCTCTCATAAAATATAAAATATGGAAAAAACTTCATATTCATGAAAAGTTATCTAACATAAACTCCTTCTTTGAAGGTAAGAAACACCAGTGTGTGACACTCGCATGAATTTTCTGACTCACCTCAGCTTTACAAATGAGGGAATGGCTGTACTTCTAAAAATAATAACATACTTAGGAACTTGCTGTCATTAAAGCGTCATAAGAACTATTAATGAGTTAACGTCTTTTGAATGTTACATTTTGTTGGATCTCCAGTGTTTTTGAAATTTTAGAGCGTATATCTGTTTTGTCTCCAGGATCGGCATTATGTTCCCTCAGCCCAAATTCTTAGCAGACTGTGTGTGGTGTATGGATCGTGGCCTAGAGATATGGGTCACCCCAGGAAGAGCCAAAGTTTTGCCTTTGTTAGTTTCATTATAAATGAGGAATTACACTGGAGGGCCCTTAGAGTTCTAGCAGATGGTCTTCTAAAAGTGGCTGTTATATGTAAAGTGTTTTATGGGAACTTAGAGATAATCAGATAACACTACAAATAATGCCTGCTGAATATGCACTGGGTTAGAAAGTATCAACACTCTTTTAAAAATCATTTTGGCCTCTGGACTCTCAAGCCTATAAAACCTACTTATGTAGTTATAATATCTGTGATTTTCTGTATAAATCTTTGCAAAGCTGAGGTCATTACTGTTTGTTTTTATGACCCTAAGCGATATTCAGTTTTATTTTACCGAATAAACTACATAGCTATCAGCTAAACAATAGCTGCATAGTGATAGCTATTATTTCTAACCATACTTCAGTAAAATACAAGCTTTTTCTTGATACAATGGAGACAACCACTCCCCATCCAATTTTTTAAATAGCTTTTCTTTCCTATTTGAATCTGTCATGTTTCATGGATGCTAAAATGTTTTTGTAGAGAGGAATGTCTTTATACACCATTTTAAAATAATGAGATCCATTCCAAATATGGAATTGCATGCTCCTTAATTCAGTAGTGAGCATGTATTCCTTTCAAAACTTCACAAAAATTGTGAGGATGCATAACAATACATAGCATTAACAATAATGGTCAAAAGTATTTCTTACATAACTTTGATTCTCAAAATTGTGCTTTTTCTTTACAGAAATATGATAATCCCTTCCAGCGTGTATTTCAATCTATTTGGTTTACATATATATTTAATATACATAGGCTCTTCTATTTGATTTATATGGTGGGTCATGACAAAAGTTATGAATAAATATTTGCAAATATATATATATAAAATATAGTGATTGTGCACTATGTAACTGTACAGAGATGGAATATATATGTACCAGGATGGAATAAACTTTCAGTTGATGCAAGAGGGAAAAAACACATTTCTTGCTCATGAGATATGACAGAGCCTTTTACAGATGTTAACCTGTCAGATATGCTCCTCCAACGGAATCTCTGGCTGCTTCTGTCAGGAATTTTGACTCTCAATAAAATTAATCATGCAGTCATTGAAAGCAATGGATTTACCAATTAGTATTGTCTTATAAAATTATCTCAAAATTATAAAAAAAAATCAAATTGTTATTTGCCTGGTTGGGAAGTTGCAGTAGTAGAGTTGTTGTAGATGAGTATATTTAAATCAAACTAATAATATCCCTAAGAAGCAAAAAGAATAGTAGACATTCATCCACCCATTCATTCATTTTTAAATTTTCATTTGCAAATTTAGAAGTGAACTCAATGAGAGTTAAGCACCTGATGTGTTCAAAACCCTGAGCTGAATTATATAAAAGTGAAAATGTGGGGCACCTGGGTGTCTCAGTGGGTTAAGCCTCTGCCTCTGGCTCAGGTCATGCATGATCTCAGGGTCTTGAGATGGAGCCCCGCATCAGGCTCTCTGCTCGGCAGGGAGTCTGCTCCCTCCTCTCTCTCTGCCTGTCTCTCTGCCTACTTGTGATCTCTGTCTGTTAAATAAATAAATAAAATTCTAAAAAAAAAAGTGTGAAAATGTGTGCATATATATATATATGTATATACAAACACGCATATGCATATATGTATAATGCATAATATACATCATCTCTGCATTTAACTTAGTAAGAAAATGAGAGCTGCATGAAAGGACAGATATAGGACATATGCAGTTCACTTTGTTTCTACATAGTTCTCACTAAAATTATCTATAAAATCAAATGAATGATTTTCTCTCTCCTTGCAAAGTTTTGTGTAACTCATTGACCAGAGATTTAAATATCTTAAATGAAACAACCCAAAGAAGCTATTTTGTTGCTTATATTTTGGACCTACATGATCTCTCAGAAGTATAGTTTGAAATACTTTAAATAATAATATGGTCTGAGAAAAATTTTTATGTGAAATTTGTTTTGAAAGCCTTCAGTGACCACTTTAGTGAACCAAAATTCATGTCAAACCAAGGTTAAGGATCTCTTTAATGTGAAGAAAGGATAAAAGACTTTACGGGCAAGACAAAGACTGTATAAAGAGGAGACCCAGCACCATCCTCTACTTTTCAGGTATAATCTTCCCTGGGTCCATCCCCAGGAGGATATCTGACTGTAGATTATCTCCCTCTCCAGGGTGGGGTTCTCTCCAGCTGCAGATCCCGTTTTTGTATTGTTCTGAAAGACATAGAGCTGTTCTGGCTACATCGTCATGCTGGTTTAGTATAGACCTTTGCAAATTATAAACCATTGGTATCAGTGTGTGTGTGCAATGAATATTAGTTTTTATCTGTCTCATCCGCGTGGAAGCTAGTAAGATCCCAGTAGATCATATTTCTGTATAAATGCAGCAGTGTGTGTAGAATTGGCCAATTTCTGAAGTCTGACTTTCCAGAATATTACCCCCACAGATGATCTCATTATTTATAGCAGAAATTATAAAAATTATAGCAGTATCTCAAAAATTTCTAACAAATGTTGAAAAAGAGCATTTCCAACACTGAATAATTTTTATTTATTTATTTATTTATTTTTTAGATTTTATTTATTTATTTGTTAGAGAGAGAGAGAGAGAGCACAGGCAGACAGAGTGGCAGGCAGAGGCAGAGGGAGAAGCAGGCTCCCTGCCGAGCAAGGAGCCCAATGTGGGACTCGATCCCAGGACGCTGGGATCATGACCTGAGCCGAAGGCAGCCGCTTAACCAACTGAGCCATCCAGGCGTCCCTATTTTTTATAGATTTTATTTATTTATTTGACAGACAGAGACCACAAGTAGACAGAGAGGCAGGCGGGGGGGCGGGGGACAGGCTCCCTGCTGAGCAGAGAGCCCGATGCGGGGCTCGATTCCAGGACCCTGGGATCATGACCTGAGCCGAAGGCAGAGGCTTTAACCCACTGAGCCACTCAGGCACCCCAACACTGAATATTGTTACCTGAGCACATGACATGTACAATAGATATGAAGTTTAGATCTACATTCTCTTCCGAGCTCCTCTGCAAGCTATCATGAGTTTCATTTGCAATATCAAGGACGGAAAGAGAAGATGGATGAAACATGAAAATCATTTCAAAAGTCCATGTATAGACTGAGATGCCTGAACTTGTGTGATACCAGGTTCTTATTATGTACATGCCATTATACTCAAGGACCAGATCATAATACCAAAGGCAAGGTACCTGTAGAATCTCAATTGCTTCATGAGTGTGAGATAAATATCAACCATGGCTCTGATGTGTCACTTGTTAATTAAAACATCTTCAGTATGTTGATTCACAAGAACCTCTTTTGAGAAAACGTGCTAACTTCAAAATTACAGTGATCTCAGATAGAATATTATCAGAAGCTGTGTTATATCTCCAGAGGTCCCTGGAGAAGCAAATTGGGAAAGATCTGGTGGAAAGCACTAGAAATCAGAATCCAAATTCAGCTCCAGAGTAGTTATCTGATAGAAAACTGAGCATCCTGGAGATTGCATATCTGCTTAGTTACTCATCTAGAAAGAGGAGAGCTGGTTATACTTTCCATGGGCTGAAACCCAATCACAAGGTAAACTTTGAAAAATTCTTTTTCTTTTTAACTCCAGTGTAGTTAACATACAGTGTTATATTGTTTCAGGTGTACAATACAGTGACTCAATAATTCTATACATTATTCAGTGTTTATCATGGAAAATGTGCTCTTAATCAGCTTTAAAAAATATTGTAGATAATTTGTACAATACACTACAGTACTAGTTTGATAAATATTAGTGATCCTTGTATATATAAATCCAACAACAGCATTCTTAAAAATGAAGATAGTTTTGCTCCCCAAGTCTGATAATTTATACTAGTTATGCTAATATTAAAACCTAGTAAGAAAAAAAAACTAGTAGAAAGTCTATATGGAGACTACAGATGTCTAGTGAATTAAGACACTTGGGTGGCATCATTATCTCGTATCTACAGTTACTCTTTCCTTACTATTATTTGTGGCATAAGGTCTTAACAAATCTTTTACTAAGCTTACAAATAGGTGGTAATTATTAATAACCTTTAGCTTCTATTCAGAAAAGGGCATCCATAATTCTTAATTTCTACATTTCCTGGGATTTTCTAATATTTTATGAAGATTCTGACTGTGTAGCTAAGGGTAGGGAAGAATTGGAACATTTTGTGTCCCATCATAGGCTATTGGGACAGTAGGCAATGGGGACAGTATTTGTTCCACCAAAGAGAAATTATGCTCTAAATCAGTTATTTGCAATACCTGGATGGCTAGATGTTGTCATTTATAATGCTGTATCTGCATTCAGAGGTGCTGAGTTTAAGGAATTTATAAACAGGAACTTCATTTGATCTAAACATATAGTAGGCATTTTCACTATATCATTTTTATTGCTACTTAATACAACCCAAATATTCGATTCTGTGGAGGGCAATTCACCGTTGCACCTACTATAGGGCATTTATTTATATTTCAGGAGAGCACAGAAATGCCAGAGGGTTGGTTGTGGGATTTAAAACCTTTTACTCTAGGACCGGTCTTCCAAAGTCACATCAATAATGATTGAAAGTTGTTCATTCTGCGGGCAGTTTAGTAGCCTACATGAAATCACTTAGTGGTCCGAATTTAACTCCTGAGGGAACTGTCATGATTGACAGTTTGAACAAAGAGGACAAGAGTGGAAAGGACCTGTTAACTAGGAGTGAGTGAATTTCTCCTGTGGGCATGACAGTGTTTATCTCCTGCAATTTAGCTTTAAGTGACCTGAGAGTTTAAAAATGGAGAAAGATGTTTTATTCAGTGGAGGAATATGGGGAACAGAGCACAGTTTTATCCTAGTGAATACACAAGAACAGTCTTCTATTTCTCCATTGCTGACCTCATGTAATGCATCAATTAGAAGTGAATATTATGATGCTTTTGCTTTGAATGTCCACATTTACATTTTTAAATTGTATTAATGTGAACTATACCATAGCATTCATTACCGTGTGACTTGCAGAAGAAGGTGAATACAAAGTTTAATGCATTCCGCTCTATTTTATATTATTTCAGGGAAACTCTAATTGGAGCCAGTAAATTGATGGAGCTAACAAATTCTGAGGAAAAATTTACCAGAATCATCTCTGGACATTCTTAAATGTGATGTTACCAAGCATCCTCAATATAATTCTTAATATAAATCACAGACTAAATCTTAGCAGTTTGTGGCTATTCCTTTCTGTATAACCTGTATAGTTACAGTGGTGCTGAGGCTTCTCAATATTAAACCCAAATTGGTGTCTTCCTCAGGTAAGTTGAAACACTTTTCTGGAAATACTCCAGATCCCAGAGGAAATGAAGGGAAAAGCTAAAACCCTCTCCTAACTATTCTAAATAAGTGAATATTTAATAAGCCCTTAAAACAATGGCAGTTATATAATAAGCACTAAGTACTAAATGCTTGTTAAATATAAAGTAACTTTTGCATGACTACTTTTGAAATAGTTTTAATGGTTTGTAGACCGTCTTTGAAAATTCGAAATCTCTTAAATAGCAACTGTTTTAGCAATGTTTATAACAGGCATTAAAAAAGAAAGGTTATGTGACAAAAAATGAAGGGACACCGATTACTTGTTTCGTACTTTTTTCTGACTGCATGGTCCCAGTGCACTAAGGGGTCTTGTCATATTGGTCTTGGTTTCTATATGGATGGGGTTGGCCAGTCAGAAACCAAGGTAACTACCTCATGGTTCACAGCCCTCTGCCAAATAATGGTTCAGATAGCAGTTAGTGCTGTATATGCCTTATATCACAAAACCTACTGTCCCTGATTGACTTCTTTTTCCTAGTCAAGTAGTAGAAAGTGCCTAATTTTTCTTGATTCAACTTCTGTGTATAACTCAAAACAGTCTTCTGCCTAGGTCTTGGAAGTGGCATTACAGTCTTGCTCTTAGACAACTTGTGTGACTGAAGGATCTGTTTTGCGGAGGAGAAAGCTTTTGAGAACATCATATGCAATAAATTTCCTAGATTGATACCAATTTGTTCATATTCTAGAGAACATGAGTATACTTCAGGATAACTCCATGAAGTGAATACTTTTGAGTTAAATCACCATATGGTTTTATCTCTTTGAATCTTTTTTTTAAATTTAAAGTTGATAATGTTCCTTACTTGTAAAAATCACAATGGAATCCTATACATTGAATTTAGTGATCAAATAGACAATGCTCACATGATCCCTGATATAACAGATGTAACACCAGTCACAGTCTCTCTAATGCTTCATAGAAAGCTTATTTCATTTCCTGAAAACCAAACACAAATAAGTTTTTATCCTTGGGTGATGTGAACTTCTAAGGACTAAATTATGTCCCCTCAAAATTCTTATGTTGAAGCCCCAACCCATAATGTAAAGGTAGGATTTTAGAGGAGTAATTCAGCTTAAGTGGGGTTATGAAGGTATGGCTCCCTTGATGGGGTCAGTATCCTTTTAAGAAGAGGAAGAGAGGCCAGAGCTTTTCTCCTACCATGTGAAGACATAGTAAGGAGGAGGAAACCTCCTACCAAGAACTGAATCAGTTTGCATTTTGATTTTGAACTTTTAGCCTTTAG
>RCUC01099591.1:0-14663 GCA_003697995.1 Taxidea taxus jeffersonii | reverse complement strand
AAAAAAACACAAAACAAAACAAAAAAACAAAAAACAAAGCAAGTCAAATCCAACAATGTATACAAACAGTAATATAACATGACCAGTTTGGGTTTATCCCAGGAATGTAAAGCTCATTTATTGCAAAATCAATATAATGCATAATATTAACAGACCAAACAGAAAATAATTAATTGTAATATATGTAGAAAAATTCAGTAAAATTAAACATCTGTTTATGATATAAGCTTTCAGCAAGCTAGGAATAGAAGGTAACTTATACTAATAAAGGACATCTACAAAAACTTACACATAATATCATACTTATTAGTGAAAGACTGAATGCTTTCTCCCTAAGATCTATAGCAAGGCATGAATGTCATTTTTCATGACTTCAATTTAATGTTGTACTGTAAAATCTATCCAAAGCAGTAAGGCAAGAAAAAAGAAAAGCATACAAATTAGAAAAGAAGAAATAATTCTATTTGAAGAGAACACAATTGTTTAGATGATCTCAAAGAATATGCAAAAATCTTCTACATCTAGTAAATCAGCTTATCCAGGTTGCAGTATACAAAGTCAACACACACACACACACACACAATTAATTATATTTAGATAAATTAATAGTAAGCAATTATAATATGCAATTATAAGAATAGTACTATTTATGATTACAGCAACAAATTTAACATGGATATATAAATCTGAAGGGAAGAAAGTAATATATAATATATAAAGTGAAAACTATGAGAGATTGACAAAAATTAATAATAAATAAATTGAAAGATACACAACATCCATGGATTAGAAGACTCACTATTGTTAAGATATTAAGTATCCTCAGTTTCACTGAGGATGGTGAATTCAACTCAATCTCAATCAAAACCTCAGCAGAATTTTTATAGATATTGATAAGCCAACTCTAAAATTTATTCTTCTCAAACATCTGGTGATGAAGTCTAAGTGTTAGTTCTGTAAAGCTCACTGACACCTCTGTGTGCTTTGGTGAGTCTTGTCTATTAGTAGGCTTCACTTCAGGAAGACAGTGGAGTACTTCTGCATTTTGTTGGAAGACACACATGCCGATATTGGTTGAGCTTATCTTTGGGCTCTTCAATTTCTCTTGGAAGACCCATTCAGTTTATGAATTAGTGTGTGCTGATAAATACCTGGCTGTAAACATTTTATTCAAAGGAGCTGGGAAATAAGACTAGGGTAGGGGGAGTATTTCACTACTTACTGAATAAAATTTCACTTAATATCTTATTTTTATTGTAATATCTCACTCCTACTTTCAATTGACTAGTTTCTCCAAATCTAGAGTTTCTATAGTTCAATTTATCCCAAAAAAAGCTTTTGGTTTCCCCACAGGGAGCTGGCAGAGAAGCAAAGGAAACCTTGGTTTTAACTCCATTTTATGCTCACTTTAAATTGGCCACTATACTTTTCATCCCATTGTTCATCTCCTCTGGAAATAAGTGGTGCTTCTATTCTGAGCCTTTATAGGTTTTACTTGCTGAATTAGTGTTCTCTGTTATAGGCATCATCTGTGCTCATATTGAGGCTTAAAGTCTTTTTACGATTTTATGTTAGTAACCATAATGTGTCCACTTTCAACAATATATCTTATAAATATTTATGGATATCATTCATTGACTGTGGTTTTCTTTTCCATTGATACACATTTACTATTATTTTAGTGGAGTTGCATAAGGCAGTAAAAATAAATGAACATTTTAATTCAAGCCATTTAATTTTATGTCTGAGATTGACAAGGCTTTCATATGATTATTGCTCATTCTCTTTTTCTTTTTTGAACTGTCAGCTCATAGTCTTTTCCCATTTTTCTTTTTGGGTTGCATATGTATGTGTTTTTGCTTTATTGTTCGTAGGCAATCTTTACTCCCTGGGAGATGAAAATAATTGGAACAAGAAAAAAATTTGGGTCATAAGATATACAAACATGACATCCCTTTTGAGTAAGAAAAGCAAAATATATTTATTAAAAATATTTATAATTATTTAAAAAAGTATTATGAAGCTCCTACTACATATTACATACTATGCTAAGATGTAGAAACTGCAAAACTTAATTTTCATTTTTCTCAAAATACAAGAGTCAATTTCTGTGTCCCCTCGGATGCACTCAGCCCCATCTACCCATCTAGTCTTAGTTGTTTGACCCTCCCCTAACCTGAGCAACCCTACATACAATTTTGATTGAGATTACATTGTAACTGGCCTACATTGTAGGCCAGTTTGTGGAGAATTTATTTCTTTATAAAACTGTATTTTTCAGAAATGAACATTTGCCATTTTAACCACTTTAAATGTACAGTTTATAGGCTTTTAAGTACATTCACATTGTTATACAACAATCACTACCATCCATCTCTAAAAATTCTTCATAACTGCAAACTGATATTCCATATCCATTAAACAATAATTCCCCATATCCTCCTTCTCACAGTCCCTTGCAGCCACAGTTCTATTTTCTATATCTATGAATTTGGCTATTCTAAGCATCTCATTTAATGGAATCATACAGTGTTTGTCCTTTTGTGTCTGGCTTATTTCAGTTAGGATAATGTCTTTAAAGTCCATATTGTAACATGTGTCAGAATTTCCTTGTTTTTAACACTGAATAATATTCATTGTATGTATATGCACATTTCGTTTATTCATTCATCTGTCAATAGACGCTTGGGTTGCTTCCCCCTCTTAGTTATTGTGAATAGTGCTACTATGAATGTGATTATACAAATATCTGTTTAAGACTCTGTTTTCAATTATTTTGGAAGTAGAATTGCTGGATCATATGGTAATTCCATTTTTAGTTTTTGAGGAACTGTCATGACATTTTCCATAGCAGCTGAGCCTTTTACATTCCCAATAATAGGACTTCCAATTTCACCACATCCTTGCCAACACTTGTTATTTTCTGTGTTTTTGATAATAACCATCCTAATGGGTGTGAAGTGGCATTTCATTGTGATTTTAATTTACATTCCCTAATGATTAGCTATGTTGAGCATCATTTCATGTCTTATTATCCATTTGTATATCTTCTTTAGAGAAAGGTCTACTCAAGCCTTTCCATTTTTAAATTGATTTGTTTATGTTTTCTTGTTTTTGTTGAGTTGTAGGAGTTCTTTACTCTGAATACTAACCCTTTATAAGATATATGATTTGCAAATATTTTTCCTATTTTTGGGGTTGCATCTAATTCTTTTGATAATGTCTTTTGATATATAAGAGTTTTAATTTTGATGTAGTCCAATTTGTCTGTTTTTCTTGTGCTTTTTTGTGTTACATCCAGGAAATCACTGCCAAATCAAATGTCACAAAGATTTTTGCCTATGTTTATTTCTAAGAGTTTTACAGTTTTTAGGTCTTAGGACTATTTAGGTTTTTAATACATTTTGAGTTAATTTTTTAATATATGGTATAAAATAGAGGTCCAACTTCATCCTTTCGCATGAAGATACCCAGTTTTTCCAACACCATTTTTTCATTCATTAATTTTTGAAAATTCTTGGACAGCGTATCTTCAAATGTTGCTTCTGTCATATACTCTCTAACCTCTTTTTCTTTTAGAAGATTTAACAGTGTACAACATACCTCTCACTCTTTTCTGATTTTTCACCTCTTCTTCTGTGTTTCAATCTAGTATTTTACAGTGATTTATTATTCTATTTTACAGGGATCTTTGTTGTGTCTAATCTAATAAGCCCATTTATTCTTAATTTTGGTTACTATATTTTTTAGGTTTTATGCCTGAAGAGAATGAACTCTATGGGTTAACCTAAGTTCCACCAATTAGGAGTACTGGCACAGAAGAGTAAAGGAAGGGAGGAGAGCAAATTTATAACCCTCGTTTCCTCCCTCCATCCCTGAAGGGTATCTGTATTCCTGCAGGATTATGTTCCGCTAGCCAGCTCTCTTAAAAATTTATCTGAGTCCAGTAGCTGCTCTTCCCTCACCTCTTTAGGCTTCAAAGAAATTATGTACCCTGCTAGTACCAGTTTTTAGGCAATGCACTAACTCTGGTGTTTTCCTAATAATCCTACACTTTGCTTTGTCCTTTAATTCAACATTCCTCAAATCACTCAATTTGGGTGAACTATTTTTTCTACCTGGGATATTACCTCTAATGAATTTTATATATAGAAAGCCTTGTTTTTTCAATATTTTATTTACTGGTTTCAGGAATTTGTCATACTTTCAAAGGACATTTTCATACAAGTATTGTATAAAGTGTCTCAAGTTTCCTTTTACCACTTTTTTTTCATGGCGCATTATCTTTAATTAAGTGTAGAGACTTCCAGTCATCACCAAGACACCAATTCACCCAGTGTTCTATTTGGTTACCAGCGCCTTGTCTCTCTCTTCAGCAATGGTGAGGCAGATACCCTTTCCATGGGAAAGAGAAATCCATGGCTTATTGCTTTTGCCAATAACAAAAATGTTGGAGGGCTGGGTGGCAAATTTGTTGCTGCTGGTATCTTTCACATGAACTACACTAAAAGAACCCTGGGTCTCTCTCTGTTGGTGATTACAACAATTCTTCCCAGGTTAATGCATTCAGTTACCATATACTGGTAATCAGTGTCAAACCTGATGGAATCAGTAAACTTTCAAGTTTCCAAATCAATGTGAATGAGGAAGAGATCAGGGTAGTGGATGGTGTGAACATGAGGGGTCATTAGATGAAGGATTCCTTCTGTTTCCACAAGAATCTTTGAAACTTTGCACAACTTGTACTTGCCCTCCTCAGATGTAATACAATGAATAGCAAAGTGACTCTTGGTGTCACAGATTAGACTGAAATTCTCTTCAGTCTTATTACCTCTTGGGACATCCATAAAACCAACATGTAGGTTAGATTAGTTTGGACCTTGGCACCAATGAAGCATTACATGTTTATCTTCCTTAATCTTCTTTTAGGTCATACTTAAGCCTATTCTTTAGGAAAATGATGAAAGGGAGACAGTCTCTCAGACAATGGCAACTTGGAGATGGATGAAGAGCTAACACATCAGTTTATCCAGCTTCCAGTGTTTTAGAGCTGCCGTCTGCTTCAGATGCTTCTTGGAACCATGGGCCATGGCTGTTCCAGGCATGAAAAAACTCCTTTCACAACTTCAAATATTACGTTCAAATCTATGATTCATCTGGTATGTCTTATGATACTAGAAATGAGGTATTACTCATTTTTCCTATATTTTTTGTAGCTATTTTTCTCTGATTTATTTTCTATTTGACTTTTTGAAAGTTTATCAAATTAAAAACACAATACTGGTATTTTTATTGAACAAATATACAATGTGTAGATTAATTTAGGGATAAGTGAAATCTTGGAGCCCACTTACTCATGAATATAGTACTCATTCCAGGTGTTCAAGTCTTCATTTGTATTTCCCACTAGTTTTTTTTTTAAGTTTTCTTTGAGACTTTTTTTTTTTTACAGTTCTTGATACCCTAGATACATTGCACAGTTGTTAAGTTACTGTAAATGTCTCCTTCTATTATAACTTGTAGTGGGTTTTGATTTACGTATTTGAAGCCTAGTGATTCTTGACCCAGCTACCTTAATTTTGAATCCAGCCACTTTATTGAGTTATCTTTATGTTTGTAATGTTATGAATTTTCTTAGTTTTCCTTGAACTAGACTCTGGTAAGAGCAAAATAGAAGAAGCTCTCAGACTCTGTGTTCAACTGAAACTTTAAGCAGGAAGTGACCCTTTAACTGAGTCCCCAGGTTCAAATGGGATTTTGATAGTTGCAAATAAAGGTGAGAGGCATATGGGAAGAATGTTCTAGATTAAGAAAGGAATAGCTTTTTATGTGTGGAATCACTATGGCAGCCGGCACCCTGTACATATATCCTGAAAACTGGAGGGCCTTCAAGCCTCTCATTGCTGCTCAGTACAGTGGGGCTTAGGTCCATGTACTCTCTGCAACCCCCACTTCCACTTTAGCCATATCAACCACAACCCCAAATTTCTCTGTAAATTTCCTGTCAGCAAGTTCCCAGCATTTAAGGGTGACAATGGTTTCTGTGTGTTTGACAGCAATGCCAGTGCCTACTCTGTGAGCAATAAGGAGCTGTGGGGAGGTACTCCAGAGGCAGCAGCCCTGCCGTTACAGTAGGTGAGCTTTGCTGATAGTGACATAGTGACCCCAGTCAGTACCTGGGTGTTCCCCACTTTGGGCATTGTGCACCATTAGAAGCAGGCGACAGAGAATGCAAAGGAGGAAGTAAGACAAATTCTGGGGCTACTGGATGCTCACTTAAAGACAAGGACTTTTTTGTGGGCTAATGTGTGACACTTGCTGATGTCACAGTTGTCTGCACCCTGTTGTGGCTCTATAAAAAGGTCCTGGAGCCTTCTTTCCACCAGACCTTCCCTGACACCAGCCACTAGTTCCTCCCCTGCATTAACCAGCCCCAGTTTTGGGCTATCTCAGGGGAAGTGAAACTCTGTATGAGAAGAGGGCCCAGGTCAATGTTAAAATTTGCAGAGAGCCATCCTGAAAAGTTTACCCCATGGAAAGAGAAGGGTTCTTGAGAAGAGAAGCAGAAGCCCCAGGCTGAGTGGAAAAAGGAGAAAAAGACTGCTGTCCCTGCTCCTAAGGAGGAGATGGATGACTGTGAGCAGGTGCTGACTGTTGAGCCAAAGGCCAAGGATCCCTTTGCTCACCTGCCCAAGAATACCTTTGTATTGGTTGAATTTAAGTGCAGATAATCCAGTGAGAACACCCTCTCTGTGGTGCTGCCCTATGTTTGGGAGCACTTTGCTAAGGATGGCTGGTCTCTGTGCTGTTCTGAGTACTGCTTCCCTGAGAGCTCACCCAGACCTTCATGAGCTGCAACCTCATCACTGGGATGTTCTAGAGGTTGGACAAACCAAGGAAGGATGCTTTTGTCTGTGTCACTCCCTTTGGAGCCAACAATAGCAGCTCCATTTCTGGTCTGGGTCTTCTAAGGCCAGGATCTTGCTTTTCTGTTGAATCCAGACTGGCAGGTGGACTATGAGTCATATACATGGCAGAAACTAGATCCTGGCACTGAGGAGACCCAGACACTGGTTTGAGAGTTCTTTTTCTGGGAGGGGAACTTCCAGCATGTGGGCAAAGCATTCAGTTAGGGAAAGATCTTCGAGTGAACATCTCTTGCCATCACCTACCATCCTGAACCTGTCCTTCAGGGAGATACGCATCAGTAAAGGAAACTGAACATGGAAAGAAAAAAAGAGAAAGGTAATGGTTAAAAGAGACAAAGCACATGGTCAATTTCAAGGCTTACATGTCATTTAGTATCATGGGGCAATGGGTTATGAAGTGGAAAGTTGTGAGACATGAAAAAGATAGGAAAAAAATGAGTTCATTTAGGGCCCTAAAAGAAGTTTAGGAATCATGCTAAGAACAATGGAAGCAAATGAATTTTAGCTGAAGAACAAGTAAGGTGACTATCAATATGGAGAATGAAGTTTTGTGCTTTGTATGGCTGATATAAGTGTGCTGCAGTGATATGGGAGATAAACTTTGTGACACAAACAAAGAGGAATGCATGGGTTGAAGGCCTATTAATGAGGTAGCACCTATGAGAATTGATGACTCACTGGCAGGGAGAGGAAAGGAGAGGGAGAGGTGAAGCATTCTGGCTGGGACAGTGGTTAGAGCAGGAAAGGATTTGTGGGAAGGAGATGAATTCAGATTTGTTGAGGTTGAATTTGAGAAGCCTGTGGAACATATACATACTAATTTACAAAATATGTCCGTGTGTTGGATCCAGTCATTCATTTATTTAATGAATATTGATTAAATGCCCTCTCCAAATCAGATCTTTCTCCTTGAGCTATGCCTCCTGCTCTATTATAACAATCAGGATAGGATAGTGTGAAAATATTTGTTATTCATTTATTTTATATCCAAAAAGAAGCAAAGTGACTGTTATGGGCTGAATTATATCTCTTTAAAATTGATTGCAGCTCTAACCCCCAGCACCTCACAATGTAGGCATATTTAGAGATAAGATCTTTAAAGGGATGATTAAGCTAAAATGAGACTGTTAGATTCCCAACAACAGTGTAAGAGGGTTCCCCTTTCTCCACAGCTTCTCCAACATTTGTTGTTTCTCACCTTGTAGATTTTTGCCATTCTAACTGGTGTAATGTGGTATCTCAGTGTGGTTTTGATTTGAATTTCCCTGACAGTTAATGATGATGAGCACTTTTTTCAGATGTCTGTTAGCCATTTGTATGTCTTTGGAGAAGTCTTCTGCCCATTTTTTGACTTGATTACTGTTTTTTTTTTTTTTAAAGATTTTATTTATTTATTTGTTAGAGAGAGAGAGTGAGCACAGGCAGACAGAGAGGCAGGCAGAGGCAGAGGGAAAAGCAGGCTCCCTGCTGAGCAAGGAACCCGATGTGGGACTCGATCCCAGGACGCTGGGATCATGACCTGAGCCGAAGGCAGCCGCCCAACCAACTGAGCCACCCAGGGGTCCCTTGATTACTATTTTTTGGGGTGTTGAGTTTGAGAAGTTCTTTATAGATCTTGGATATCAACTCTTTGTCTGTAGTGCCATTTGCAAATATCTTCTCCCATTCTGTGGGTTGTCTCTTTGTTTTGTTGACTGTTTCCTTTGCTGTGCAGGAGCTTTTTATTTTGATGAAATCCCAAAAGTTCATTTTTGTTTTGTTTCCCTTGCCTTTCGAGACATGTCTTGAAAGAAGTTGCTATGGCTGATGTTGAAGAGGTTACTGCCTATGTTCTCCTCTAGCATTTTGATGGGTTGAGGTCTTTCACATTGAGGTCTTTCTTCTATTTAGAGTTTACCTTTGTGTATGGTGTAAGAGAATGGTCGAGTTTCACTCTTTTGTATATAACTGTCCAGTTTTCCCAGCACCATTTATTGAAGAGACTGTCTTTTTTCCATTGGATATTTTTTCCTTTTTTGTTGAAGATTAGTTGACCATAGAGCTGAGGTTCCATATCTGGGCTCTCTATTCTGTTCCATTGCTTTATGTGTCTGTTTTTGTGCCAATACCATGCTATCTTGGTGACCACAGCTTTGTAATATAACTTGAAATCAGGCAATGTGATGCCCCCCAGCTTTGTTTTTCTTTTTCAACATTTCCTTGGCAATTCAGGATCTTTTCTGGTCCTGTACAAATTTTAGGGTTTTTTTGTTCCAGCATTTTGAAAAATGCCATTGGTATTTTGATCAGGATGGTGTTGGAAGTATAGATTGCTCTGAACAGCATGGACATTTTAACAATGTTTATTCATCCAAATGAGCATGGGACTCCAGGAGACAAACTGAGTGTTTTGGAAGGGAGTGAGGTGGGAGGATGGGTGAGCTTGGGTGAACTTTGTGATGGGTATTAAGGAGGGCACAGATTGCATAGAGCACTGGGTGTTACACACAAACAATAAATCATGGAACACTACATCAAAAACTAATGATGTACTGTATGGTGACTAATATAACACAATAAAAAAAGACAAGACTATTAGAGTAGGGCTCTAATCCAGTATGACTAGTGTCCTTATAAGAAGAGGAAGAGGTACCAAGAATGCCCACACACAGCGGAACAAATATATAAAAATTTTAAGAGAATGACCATCTGCAAGCCAAGGAGGGAGTCCTCAGAGGAATCTAACCTTCCTGGCACCTTAATTTTGGACTTCCAGCCTCTGAAAGTGGGAAAAAAATAAATTTCTAGGTTTGTTTTGTTTTTGTTTTTGTTTTTATGACAGCCAGTATATGGTATTTTTAATGGCAGCCCTGGCAATGAATGCATGCTAATAATTAAAACATGCGTGTACATGCACACAGAACAAATTAATGATAAGGAGAGATCAAGAAATAGACAAAGGAGATACATAAGAATTATTTTTTTCTAAATTTATTAAGGAATAATTGACAGATGTAATCATATATATTGAGAGTGTACATGATGATTTGATGTATACACACACACACACACACACACACACCGAATGATTTCTAAGATCAAAATAATTAACCATCACCATTAAATAATTAACCATCAAGGTTAGCTTGCATGTGTGTGTGTGGTGGGAGGGTTTGAGATATACTCTTAGCAACTATCAAGTATACTTCACTGTATTATTAACTATAGGGATTTGTTTGTCTTCAACAGTTTTCAGAGGTAACTAAATATTTAAATGGAATATTAAGTTGGACTGTGTTCTCTCAGCAAAGGATATAATTTATTAATAGAACTTTGAAATGTTTGATTCACTTCTTTTATTACCATTTTCTTTGGTCAAATAACTTTGCATTACTCCTGAGAGTCTCAGAATGATTCAAATCCAGGGATAAAATGTGGAAATTAAAATGTTTCTTATTCTGTGACATGAAGTAATTAGATGATTTGCTTCAGTATGTTGACCTTTCATTTATAAGCTCTTTTTTTGAAGCATATTCTTAATGTATTATACAGAAGCAATGTTCTCAGAAGGGTAAATAACAAAGTTAATGATTTACTTTTTTTTTCTTTTTAGTAAATGCCAGTTCTTCAGCCTTTAACAAATTATTGCTAAAAACTAAGCTCATACTTCAGTGTATGATTTGTACTGATTTGAGTAATTCAGTAGTTTGGAAGCCAATTCAAGAGGACTTGAGCAATAGAAAGAACCTGCTGGTATATATGCGGAAAAGTCCAGAGTGTTGGCAGAATACAGGTGCAGATTAATTAGGCTTCTACTCCATCTTTCAGGGATTCTTTTCGAATTCCTCCTTAGCTTGTTGGCTATATTCCATCAAAGGCTCAAAAATGTTATAGCAGTTCCTGACCTCTCTAAATGAATTGTGGCCAAATAGGACCCACATCTGGAGCCTGGAGTTGGTATAAGTCTGACTAGTATCCCAAGGAAAGGAGATATTGTAAGGATCCCTCTATTCTTAGATGTGAATTTACACTGAGATCTTCTTTTTTATTTTAAATAAAAATGATCTGGGTTCATTTTGAAAGACTTCGCTAGTTCATAAATTTGATTCTAATAATGACTAAATAATTTTGCTTTTAGAATAATATACACTAACCCAGTATAATACATTTTGCTCATAATGCCCAAACAAGTCTGTGACATAGTATTTTTATTTCCAATACTGCTGTGCTTATTTTGAAAAGGGTAGAAGACCATCTTAAGCCTACGTTTTCTAAGGAGGACCCACTGGTTGATTTAATGTAGAGATCAGGCAATTACAAATCGATACTTACAAGGCTCCTTTAGGGAAATACATTTTATTAGGTGCTAATTTGGCTGATTAGGCAGCAATCAGACTTCTTTGTATTCTAAATAAAGCAGTTAATATGACAATATTGTTTCATTTACTCTGATTAGGACTCTTAATTAGGTCATGAAGGATATTTAAGGTAAATGATGACAAGTCCAGGATGAAGTTAGGAATCTGATTTAGAGTTGATATTGTCTTCCTTAACTATAGTTAATGTTGCAAAAGAACTAAGGGAAATGTTGTTTGTATTCATGTCTTAATATTAATTGCATGGATACAATATTATCTCTATGGCACAGAATCTCATATATACACTCATCCAACAATCATTTCCTTACATTCAAAGATCTTACGACTCAATGGGGAAGATATATACATGCATGAACATAAATCTAAATACTTAAAAGAAATATAAATGACATTATGGTACAGGAAGGAAGAAAAAACAACACAAATGCCCCCAAAGATGTGAAAAGTCTTCCTAGAGGAAGAGATCTTTCAACTGGTGCTTGAAAGATGAGAGCAATGATCAGAGCTCCACATACCCCTGAAAAGAAGAGTGATGCCATAAAGGAGCAATATATGTGAATGTACATTGATTCCATAATGGGAAATGATGGTATGAAGGGAATATTCTGACCAAATTTATAATGGAAGGTCTTGAATCTCGCGATGACAAATTTAAACCACATTTTATAGCTAATGAGGAACTGTCGAAGAAAGTACAATGAGGAGTAAAAGATTACATAGATACTTTTGACATATACCAAGTAACTCTTATGGCCGCATGAAGCATTGAGCATTAAGAAACTTTCAATACTCAAAGGAAAAGAGGAAAAGAAGGCAGGAAAATCAGTTATTAACTGATTGCAGTAGTCTTAGTGAAAACTATTTCCAGAGTATCATTAGAGTGAAAGGAAGAGGCAGAATTGAGAGACATTTAGGAAATGACATTAATAAATTTTGATGATGCAAAGGATGAGATGAATGTGAAAATCAGACATAACTATCTCTCTGATGTGAGGAATTTGAGAAACGAGACAGAGGATCATAGGGGAAGGGAGAGAAAAATGAAACAAGATGAAACCAGGGAGGGAGACAAACCATAAGAGACTCTTAATCTCAGGAAACAAACTGAGGGTTGCTGGGGGATGGGAGGGGAGGGATGGGGTGGTTGGGTTATGGACACTGGGGAAGGTATGTGCTATGGGGAGTGCTGTGAACTGTGTAAGCCTGATGAATCACAGACCTGCACCCCTGAGGCAAATAATACATTATATGTTAATAAAAAAGAATCAAACATAACTGTGGCTGAGGTTGCTCATTATCTTTCAGTATTGCTTCTCTTTTTCTTATTTTATAGCAGTGTCCCAAATTTTAGCTGGACATATTACCATCTGCTAACAGATTATATTTTCAAATCTCTGTAGCTGGGTGTGGTCACAGAATTAAATTCAGGCCTGTGAGGCCTAAGTGCAACTTCTGGAATTTGTCCATGAAAGAGAAATGTTTCCTTCTTGCAATTTTTCCTTCCAGATGCTGTGATATGGATGGGATATGCTACAGTACCTCCAACCCATCCCATACTCTGGAGTGGAAGCCAAGTGCTGCCGATGCTGCCTGTCCTTGTGAGGAGCAGGAAGGTGGGAGTGAGTCACTGGTGATGGTGGGGCAGCCTGGGAATGCTTGCTTCTAGCTGCCTTTCACCTGACACACAAATAAAAGTACAAGTATCTTTTTGTCATTCACGTTTTAACTTTTTATATGATATACACCTAAGCTTATTCCTGACTGATTCAGTGATGTCAGGTATTATATTTGAGAAATTACAGAGTTGTCAGAGTAGACCTAGTTGCATTTTAATAATAAACAGCCCCCAAATTTCAGTGGCTCAAATCAACAAAGGGTTTTTTTCCTTGCTCTGTTACATGGCCATGTCTTTCCTTAAGCTAATGTGGAAATGGCATCCTCTTTGTTCACAGAAGGACAAGAGAACCAGAAATATTGGTGAACACCGTTAGTATTTACCATAGATTTTTGAAAAATGATGATGTTGTTAACCAGAAAGAAAAAGGAAGGAAGGAGGAAGCAGGTAGAGATAATGAATTTAAAACTAAGGCTATCTTGCCCATGGAATTCAGGTTCTTTGCTTGTACTGTAAAACTGGAAATATGGATCTGGAATCTGAGTGCCCGTGGAAATGAGGCTGAGATTCATCTATATACATCTAGAATTTGAATCACTGGCTGACAGACTACCTGGAGACAGAGAGCAGAGAGAAGGTATGTGATAGTATCTTGGAGAATTCCTACATTGAAATGTGCAAAGAAAAGAAGAGCATCTAGTGAAAGCATGTGAAGACTGGTCAAAAAAGTAACAGGAAAGCCAGGGCAGATTGGGGTCCCAGGACCCAAAAGAGAGTTTTGCAGAGAAGGGATGTCAAACAGAAAAACAATAGATTATTCGAGAAAGTAAATTTCAGAGCAGTGGTAGTTGGAGAGCCAGATTGCTGTAAGTCATGAAGCAAGTGGGATAAGGCAACACATATTCTGAAAGTAGCAGTGAGGTGTTTAGAGAATGACAGGAAAAAAAAATAGATGAATAGAACACACAAGAGCCCAGCCAACCTTATAAATGTCTAGGAAGATGCAAATTTTAGGAATTAACATTTTATGGATAAGTTATATAAACTTTATAAGCATCTACTTTAAACCAATATTAAATATTAAAGCAGCCAACCCCCCTGCATTTATACTGTTTTCTGTAAGACTTTCTTTGGCAGAAGCAAAACAGAACTATGCAAAGGACTCAAATCATTCTATCCCAGTAGGATGGTAGTATGCAGGAAAATAATGCCAAACCCTAGTGGCAAAAAAAGTGCAAAAATTCAGTGTAATCCAGAGAGGATCTAAAAACAAGCAATGCCAGTAATCAAGATTGAATGGCTAAACCAAAGGGAGCGATTTTCAGCAAGGCTAATAAAGAACTCTGTGTGCTAGGGATGGTCTCTTGACAGAATCATTTTCCTCCCTGGTCCTGCCTTCCTCTGTATTATCCACCTACCTCAGGACTAAATCATTTTTACTTAGCAACAGAGTAAATTTTCCTACTTCAGTTACTTTCTCCAACTTATTTTTTACTGAGCATATAACAGAAGTGTAACATTGAGGTGTTGAGTAATAAATGTATAAATTACGGGCAAATCTGAAGTGGTAGACAGTAAATACACTTCTATATAAGTCCAAATTAAATTTTACTCACATATGGCAAAATCATGCATAATGTGTGTGGCAGGCTTAAAAAATCAATGATCAATGAAAAATTGGAAGTGTAATAGATTACTTAGTGGAGAACAACAGTTATAGACTCTAGGTGAATCAAGCTGAGTTTTCTTTCTTTTTTTTTT